>JANIJG010004344.1:37632-51455 GCA_024611175.1 Megaceryle torquata | reverse complement strand
TTCCCTTCCCTTCCCTTCCCTTCCCTTCCCTTCCCTTCCCTTCCCTTCCCTTCCCTCCCCTCCCCTCCCCTCCCCTCTCCTCTCCTCTCCTCTCCTCTCCTCTCCTCTCCTCTCCTCTCCTCTCTCCACAAGGAAAATGTTATCAGTAATGTAAGCATGACATGAAATAAACACTTTCAAAAATAAAGCAAGATTTTCAGTGTATCTGAAGTTTTGTACCATTGTTGGTTTCAAAGCCTAGGAATGGAAATAAGAAGGAAAATCTAAGACAATGGGGAAACACTGTGTGGCATAACATTAGTATTAAATTTTATTGCACTGATTCATTTCTTATACAGGGAAAATATTACTTTTTTTTTTTTTTTTTTTTTCAGAAATCTGAAAGTATCCTACTTAAAAGACACAGAGGAGCTCTATGAATTAAGTATATTAGTATTCCTTCATCAGCCCTAAAGGCTGTACAGAGACAATAAAGATTAGGCTCTGCTACCTGCAACTCTGGTCTGAGTTAAAGGATTCGTATCCATCATCTTTGGAAACTAAATTCTGAATAAAGGTGCTCAAAAATGAATGCAAAAACCATACTTTTTTAATGAAGTTTTGACTTAAAATTTGATCTTCCTATTGCACGTGACATATTAGTGTCAGAGAGGGTCACAACCCATACAAATAGACCTCTTGATTCCTGTGCTAGCCACTCAGGTAGGACATTTTGCCTGCAGGCAAGCACTGATTGTTTTTGTTCTCAGACTAATCCCATTTCTTATTCTCTTTGCACACAGATGTTCATCACATGCGCACTTCTCTAGCTGCTCAAAGAGAAACTTTATTTACTTCATGTTTAAACGCGTTAGATTTGGGGTATTTTATGATAGTTACTGTCTCCCTTAACGAGAAAAACATTGCCCAAACTCTAAAATCATGAATGACACATGTTACACTGTCAAATCAATTAAAGCAGGGAAGTTTCATGTTCTTTGGTTTCCAGAACTGGATAGGATCATCTTTACACTGATGTGTTCCCAGTGCAGGTTAGCTCATTATCAGCAGAGCTGTGAAGGGTAACTTCTAATGTCTAATTCCTTAGCCTCTAAACTGCTCTGGAAGTTTATCTGCATGAGGTCTTTTTCAGGCACATGTGAAGGGGATCATTAGTCTGGACATTAAACCACAGGACAGAGTCTGGCAGCACAGATTCTGGTCTCAACTCTGCTACCGACCTGCTTTGCTGAATGCAAGCTAGTCTCAATTTTTCCAAATGGATCAGGAGATTAGCTTCTATTTTCAAAACCAGCTGAGGGGAAATCCACAAAGAGAGTTGGATCAGGCAAGAGAGCAAAAATGAGACTCTGTGCGTCCACAAACACCAAGCTTGCACTTTGCTGTGCCTGGCACAGGAGGCACCAACTGCTGCCCATGCACATACAAAACACATTGATCTAAAGCACCACGGCCATGCAAAGAGCTCATCTACCCCCAACTAACTGCCCCTGCATTCTTCCCGTCTTCCCAGTGCTGACCTGAGCGCAGCTCTGAGGTGGACAGCTTCAATACTCAAGTAAAATTCACAAGCAGCTGAAAGGAAATAACCATTGCTAAAGCAAACCCTTTTTGTTGTTGTTGTTTTCTGGCAATTGTGGTTTTAATGCAGATCAGTTCACTGATCTGGATTGCCATACAGCATCACAGATGCTTGTGCCAGCAACAGGAGGTGATGGGACAGAGGTGTGAACAAGATGCTGGAGATGGACGACAGTGGTAGCAGTGCTGGTTTGTGCTGATCTAAAGTGTATGTGAAACTAACAGCTTTATTTTTTTTTTCCTTACTGCTTATGGTAGTGTTCAGGACAGGATTCTGTGCAGTCCATCTGAAGGAGAGATGGATGATCATGAAGATTATTGTAATTTTTTTAATGGCTTTACTTCCTTTCACTTTGCAACACAAATAACCTCTCCAGGGAATTAATATTTAAGTGCCAAATCCTGTTGGTAAGACCTCTGCTTGAAAATTCTCATTCAAAAACTTTACCCTTCATATTGCTGAATCTATTTATCTGTTTATAAAATATGACTGACATGTATCGACATGGAATTTATCTCTACGCTCACGGACCAGTTGCCTGGAAAAAGCAAAGAGGAGGCTGCCTGCTGATAACACATCACATATTTTTTATGTTAGTACTTATGGGTCTGGTATAAGGTTTCTGGAGTTTACAGCTCAGTCTCACTCTGAGGCGGACCAGAATATATTCTGCTGGATCATCTCCTGAAAATGCTGGGTAGATATGAATGGAACAAGCATTTTAATGGATGCAAGATCAGACTTTCATTACTAAAGTTCAAGGATCAATTCATACAGGGAGTATCTCTGCCACTTCTCTCTCTGTGAGAGAAGTGTTGTGAGGGGTGGATATCTCTCCCTTAGTGAGGTCTGGAACTGAGATTGGATTTCCTATAGCTTCAGTGTCTGATACTCTTTGATTATGTTCACCACCTTTTTTTTGGGAAGGGGATGTCCCCTTTTGCAGGGATGTTTCCTGTAAGGCTGTCACCCCACTACTAGATGAGCTGTAGCTCTGGGAGGAGACAGATCCAGCACACAAGGGAAGTGGGGTTAATGTTTGCAGCTTAGCAGGAGCTGCTGATGGTGGCTCTCTGAAATGAATACTTTCTGAATCAGGTGCTGTAGTCACAGTATCCTGAATACTTCCTTAGCTCCATACTTTCTGGGACAAAAACCCATTCTCATTTCAGTGCTGTAAACATAGTGAGACCCCTTTAAAAAGCCCATGGAGCTTGCCCTTCCCTCTGTCTCCAGCAAGTTCCCAAAGGATGGGCCTAAAAATTCCCCACAGAGCAGTATTTTGTTACTGGTAGCTTTCACACTGAGGGATATAGTAAGGACAGGATCTGTCCCTGTGCTAGATGATAAGGGATGCCAGGAAAGGTAAGGCCTCCTACCGCCCAGTGCAGCTGTGCTCTAGTTGCTCTGGCAAAATGGTTTCTGTCAGCACAGTTGTAACTCTCCCCAAGTAACGTGTCAGAAAAAGTCCCCTCAGCATATTCTGGAGTGGATTTATAGAATGCCTTTAATTACCTCTCTTAGTGGAGCATATCCACACCATGTTTCCGGATGCACAGGTCACCACAAGATCCCTCCCACCCTCTTGCTTTCCTCCGGCTGCAGCTGTATCCAATCCTGGTAGGACTACACACAGGGAAATTTGGGGAAGAACTATATTTCTCTTTCCCTCAAGTAGAATTTTTGTCTTTTTTTAGTCTGAGTGAGGCTAATCCAGAACCCAGCAACTCAAGAGATTAATCATATAGTTAATCTCTCACAGAGGTATTCATACCATCATTGCTGGGCTGTTCCAGGACCAAATGTAGGTGATACTCAAGGAATGGCGCTGGAGGTCTCAAGTAACCTAAGGTGTGAATCAACCCTTATGGGATGGGGTTTCTGAATATGTTAGAATCTGTATTAACTTATTCTTTAATTTAAATCCACAGTGGTTGGTCTTGATTAGCATGAAACAGGGTTAGCTATACTGGGAAAGGTTCTGAGGAGCTCTCACCTCTCAACATTTCTTATGCAACAGGCAATATTTCTTGTATCCAACAATAAGGTCAAATATTACCTGTGGGTAAGGGTTACTAAACCAACATCCCTTATTGGACTAGAAATGGTAGCAGAGTGCTCTGGCCTCCTCATGAGCACCTTTGCTAAAGGAGCATGCTGAGTACTGAAGCAGGGGGGGAGATAGAGAATCTGAAGCAATGCAATGCTTGTGAGCATGTGGTCCACAACCCACCGAGTGCATAATGCAGCTGCACATGAGCTGTCTGTGAACCTCAAAGCACAGGAATGCTCACACTAACAAAGGCACGAGTAAAAGCCATGTCTGAAACTGCACTTGTTTCCTTTGTGACATAGTTACCCAGTATGTCAAACCTCTTGGCATGCAAATGAGACATAAGCCACTCACAACGGGGCTGTTTTGCACATCTTCAGTGCTGCGAGCAGAGTGCCCTTGGCTAGAGATGAGGATACAGCAAAGTCAGTAACCAGACTGCATTGTACTCACAGGAGGCATGAGGATTGACAAGTGACAAGCACCACGCGATGATGTGCACCAAGTGCCAGCTCTTGGCCCCCATCCAAAGTGTTTTTTCTCAAGGAAAAGTACAGCACATCCAGTATCACCTTGCTGGGTACATTCACTCCTTTCTCCTCCTCATAACATTTCAGAGATCTTCAGGGCCACAGCTGCATTAAAGTCTTGCCTTTTTGGCAAGTGTGCAGGATGGCTGAGCATATCAAATGAGCTTTCGAAGCTTAATTGATAATGACAACAAGTCTAAGGCAATCACATATAAAATTCTCTCTTCTCTCAGATGTTGCTGGATGAGTGCTGGCACAGCCGCCTTCCCTCACAAACATTTCAGATACTGTTTCTTACTTGTTGGCTACAGCTCTCAGTAAGACTTGGAAAAAGACCAAGATTTATCATGGGCCTGTGTTACTTTTTTTTTCTTTTTTTTTCCCCTACTTTTTTATCCTTATTCTCCTCAGACAAAACACTGCTTGATTCACTTAAAAAAAAAAATCATCCTCTAACCCAGTTCTCACTTTCAGTTCTCACTGAGGGTTTGGGGTGAGGTCAGGAATGCTCTGAAGTGGCACCTTTGCAGACAGCATGTTAATGACACAGAGGTCAGATTCATTTCACTTACACCTTGGCTAATGGACTTTTTACAGAGTACGTATACATACACACATAGCTTTCTGTGTCTCCATAAATAAAATCTCCTCTGAGCACGAGATTGTACCTCTATGGGACTTTTATGAAGTGGCATTGTTCAGTGAACCTCATGTAAGTAAGTACATGTCAACATTATGTCTGAGCTAGTGTGCTACAGCTAGGAGCTGGAAATGAAGGCTTCCAAACATCAGGAGTGTTCATCAGTGGGGTTCTGAAGCACACACTTTGCAGACAGTGGAAAGGGAGGGGGGGAGGCAGAGGGCTGGGAGGGAGCTGGAATATGATCTTGACCCAAACCCAAATATTTTTAAGTCTCAATGGGTGTTTGAATCCAAAGTTTTGGTTTAGCACATTACTGAAATGTGAAAGCTATCTATGGAAAAGAGATCTGACACTGTACTTGCCTCACACATGTGGACTGTCCTGAACTGTGGCTTGGTTCAGGTTTGTGCCTAGGTGAAGCATCTCTGCTTTACCATGACCTACATCTTATCATTCAAACTTTCCCCTCCATCCTCTTCCCAGTGAGGCTTGAACTGCTTCAATCTCTGTTCCTTCTCTCCCAGCCATACCAGTCTACCTTATAATATCACCAAACATGCCTCTGTCTCTCCTGAGTCCCAAGAAATTCTTGTATGAAGGCTCAGGTGGGCAGTGCTGATATACCTACCAAACATGACCACCTTGCAACAAGGAGGTGCCTACATTATCTGCGGCTCAGCCAGCCTATCACTAGCAAGGAATCTGTGACTGTATGAGCCTAGGCTATACAATAACTAGGACCCTCAGGAGGTGTTTGTCTGCTAAAAGCCATGACACTGTAACTTCACTGACTGAGCATACATGTCTTGCTAATGCAGAGGAAAAGATGGGAAATAAGAGATTTTGAAAGGTGGTCCAAGGGAATAATTAGGGTCACATTTCCAGCTATTTACCTTTCACATAGTAATAAACATACTTACCACACAAAGAGGAAAAAAAAGCAGAAATGGGATTTAGGTTGTTCATTTGAAAAGAAACTGGAGATCTAATATCAGCTTTTTCTTTCATGTGCTCTCCTAAGTACGACCATTTTATCTGCAAGAGCAGTTTGTTGAAAACCCCCATGTGTCATCCATGCCTGTGTCTCTTCTATTCAGAGATAAATAAGAATAAAATGTCGATGACCCTCTCTTCTCCTCAATTCCCTGGTTTTCTTGTCAGAATAAACAGCTAGGGCTGAGACACCATCCCAAAGTCATCAACTGCTCGGTACAGCTGAACACTGCCCATAGCTTTCCACTGCAACATATCACTCGTTGCCTGACTCACTAAAAATAGGTTGTATTTTTTTTTTAATCCACTGAAACCTGTACAAAAAAGCCAAAGCCTTGACAAGTCTGCAGCAGAAGAGCTATGGCTTTTTATGACCATGACCTTAAGTGACCATGTTAATTTACTCTTCTTCCTGGCTCCATGCCAAATCCCACTTGCATGATCCACACAATGAGTCCAAGTTGTCCAAAGCAGACAAAAGGAATTTCAGTTTGCTGCTGTGTTATTAGGCTCAGTAAATGACAGCACTCTTCAGTTGTAAACTTAGTGCTGTTGGGGCTGATGCAAAAGTGAGGAGTCATGGCAGGAGGACAGAAAATAAGACGAGGAGAGAAGGAAAGACAAACAGAAACTGCCTCTATAGGTGCAGAACTTTTCTCCCCTGGATTGAGAGCAACAAGCAAAACACGGATGTTTAATCAGTGTTCCTCAGGTTCAGCTCTACCTTCTCCCCTTCTTTTCTGGCCAATGCCTTGTAGTGTGTAAGCATAGACATCATGGCTGTCTGCAGGCCAGGATCATGTCCCAGGTAGCCTTGATTCTTGTCTCAGCCAAGGAGGCTGGAAGGCAAGACCTGAAGGGGCGGTGAAAGCATGGGGTCTGACCCCATGGGAAGATGTCAGCTTTTTCCACTGTCAAGTGACCAGTTAGAATAGCCTGTTCCTCCAGTCTCCCGGGCCAAGGACAGATGAGATTTCTCTGCACAGTGGATTGTGTATCCGTCACCCAGCCCTGAGGCAGAGAGTAGGTGCCATCACTTCCTAAGCATATCAGTGAGGGACTGTGCTCTACACATCCAAAGCACACTTGACAAATCTTTGGAAAGGAGAAGCACATGTTAACCGTGCCTTTTAAATACCGTGACCTGGAGGCTGCACACTGAACTTGAACATGCGTTGTGCTCAAGTGCCTACTCATGCTCCTTTTTCTGCCAAGCTAACTGGGACCTGTGTTGTGTGCAGCACCCAGACTCCAGCTGGTTACCAAGAAGGATCAACCAATATTCCCAGTCAGCAATAATATGAGGAGGATTAGGTTTCAGAGTCAACTCTTTGGCCTGACCAGCATACTTGGAACTAATGGAAAATAGACCAGATAGTGGAAAATATAAAAGTACTTAAAAGTATTGTTATGCATAAATGGAAACATGGCAATTTTATTTTACATTTATTTGTAAATGAAGCTCATTTGAAATAAATTAAGCACGTGCATTTTGCCCTAGATCCCACAGGTCCGAGAGAAAGGGCAGGAGACAATCATAACGGGCAATAAAGTCACAAGCTGAGGTCCTCAGGCCCATGTAGTTCCCTCCTGCAGCTCATCTCTGAAAGCCTTCCTTTCTTTCTTTCTTTTCTTTACATAACAGTTTTCCCCTCTCACGTCTCCTCTCCTTTTCCTGTTTTCTCCCTCCTTACGCAACACCTGTGCTGGAAAAAAATAATGTTCCGACCTTTCCACAGCTCCAAAAGGAATTATTTAATCAAAATATTGTAAAAATTGTTAATGTAAACAGGAAGAGAAGTTTTTAATTAGACATAGGAGAAAAAGCAGATTAGCCCCAAGATCTCCTCTGTGGTGATCATTGGGCCATTACAGCAGCTATTTTCCTGATGTCTGCATGGACTGAAGCCAGCTACTTTTTGCTCCTGCTGAAGAATCAGGTTAATCAAAATGATGACAGCCAAATGGTCAGAGAGCAGGATTCATCCAGGCCTCTTTGTCTAAACTCCAGATGGAATTAGAAAGTTAAAGCACAGACAGCACGTCCAGGATGGCCGGGCCATCATGTGACAAGCCCTGTCTAAAAATCGTTCCCATTAATTTGCAACTGTCAATCACCTCGGCATTCTGCTCTGAAACAATGGCTGGCCCCAGATCACAGCTTCTCCCCATCTCCTCACACCAGCACAGCAGAGAATTAGGGATTTTTTTTTTTCTTTTCTTGATTAGTAAAGACTTCTTGATGCAGTGCAACTGACTTGGTGCAAGAAAATAAACTGCTTGAAGGCCAAGGGACACTTTACAAAGACCCACAACTAATGGATTACATTTAGTGGTTGTGTTTGCTCTGTGTAAATAACAAATTTTTCAGCTTGGCACACCCAAAAAAAAAAAAAAAAAAAAAAAAAAAAAGACAGTGAGAGGGAGGAAGTTGGTTTGAAGTGAAGTTAAAAGCAAGGGAAACAAAATCCAAGATTCACCACCCCACTGGAGAAGAGGAGACAGCGGCATTTCTGTTTCACCCAATAGCTCATGGGTGGCTGCTCTCGCCCAGGATGACCTTACCCACAGAAGGGCTGAATGTGGGTTCCAGTCACTGCTTCAGTGATTATAAGGAGAAGCATCACCAGGAGAAATTGAGAACATCTTTCCTCAGCTGTCTATAACCCACTGTTTTCTGAACTTTCTTGGAGGGGGAGGCGGTAGCTGAGGTCAAAGTCAAACAAGTAAAAGAGTGAAGCATGGTCTCACACTGGTTTTGGAGAGTGCCCTGACTGAAGATAGAGGGCAGAGAGGAGATGACAGCAAGTTCTTCTGCAGTTTTGTGTCTTGATCATCTATATTCCTTTGGGGAAAACAGTGTAGAAAATTTGACCCAGGTTACTAAATGGCTTTAGGATGACTAAAATATATATATTTGAAGACACATTTATTATTACCAGCCAAAATAATCCCTTGTTCTATTGCTTGCATAAATTTAATGACAATTAAATTTGTATTCATTTCCTATGCAGAGAATTCACATTTTTGTTTTGCAGCCCACATTACCAGTATATTGAATCTAATGAAAGACTCAAGCACATTTTGTAAATCACATTCATTTAAGTTACACAGAAACCTAAAGAAAAGGATACAGGAGGAATTTTGAAAAGACAGAAGTCAGACAATATTATTTGAAATGGGTTTTTTTTTGTTGTTGTTTTTGTTTTGTTTTGTTTTGGGGTTTTTTGGGTTTTTTTTTTACCCCTAGGTGCTTAGAAGAGCATTTTAAAAGAAAAGAAAAAAAGAAGTCAAACCTAACATTTCAAACTGACTTCAAAGGAAGTCTTAATTTTTTTCAAAAAGTTCTAAGGGTTTCTGTTTCAGTTCCACCTGAACTGAGGGTCTTTCTCCAGTTGTTCAGTCCAGCAACCAAATTGAAACCCCTTGTTCTTCAGAGCTCTTAGCATAACACAATATAATTTGTTGCCTGAGATTATTTTCCTGAGCACTCTTCTATCTGGGTGACCCAGCCTGAAGACACAAAGCAGAGTCAGTAGCCATTTCACTTTTCAGACTTAGGCTGAGTCTTCGCCCTGTACATACTTTGCTTTTTTTTGTTTGCCTGCCTAAAGTCACATACACACAATAACTAACACATGTATGGCACAGGGATGACATCATGTGCTATTTTAAAGAACAGTGCAGTAAAGATTATCTATCATATACTACATGAAACTTGTGTATCTTGTAGATCTGTATTTTCCCCTATTATTTAGACTTTCCCATGAAGTTTGTTGTCACAGGAAGGGGAAGAAACTTAATTATTTGAGATTTAACACAAAATGACACTCTCTCAGAACCAATCTTTTGCTGAGTACCAGAGAAAAGAAGGGAAATAAAATAGATGAAAAAGAAGGACGAGGGGTTTGGAAAATTACATTACTTCGCTCCTGGGGAATGGAGCTTTTGAAAGTGAATGCAGTCATTAACCATCTGGCTTACTAAATAGTTAGCAAAAAGTTCCTCTGAAAGGGTTGGCTTTACATTCATAACTGCAGTTTATTGGTCCATTGGCACTAGCATGCCTAAACACAAGGGAAAGTCAATACTGTATCATAGCATCGTCTAGCTAACACCTGGAATATATTCTCTGGAGTGAAAACAGCAGGGAACTGACCAGAAATAACCTCTCTCATATTATTCCTTCAATTAGACCAAAACAAGTTTCCCTTTGAAAACTTAATAATAAACACTGCAGGTCATTCACTTGTTTGGAGCCCCTTTGGGAAAGCTGAGCAGATGGGTCCCCTTATCTAGCCCCCTCGCTGTCACAGAGACAACAGCCGTAAATCAGGACAGATATTGATTTTAATTGGAACCAACAGCATCTACATACCGTCTTAATATCCACATCTTCTTGGAAAAAAATACAGCTTTTAAAAAGATTGGTTTGTTTTGTCCTGTCAGGTTGATTAGACAGAATGAGGTAATTCTTTGCAAGATGAACAATTATGCCATTTTTCAGGTTCACTGCTTAAGTAGATACACACAGCAAATCCCTAGGCAAACCCGAGGTCCATTTCAGAGCCTTTGTACATACAAGCAGCACAGATTAAAACATTGTTCATCCAAACTGAGGCAGTTATATTCTCATTATCAAACAGATTTGAGGTGTCGTCAGGGTCTCTTCAGTGGTTTTCACTGAGGCATACATATTCCTTAGCCGTGGAGAGGACTAACAGCACAAAGTGAACATCTACTTAAAATCAAATTATCTTGGACATTTTCACCACCCTCGGGGTAAAAGAAGTTCTCAAAATTCTTGTAAATTCATCAAGCCTGCTATTCCCTGAAGATCCTCAGATGCATTGCTATTTGCCTTTAACAGATGCAAGGAAGCTCTCTCCCCCTGCTCATACACCACTCCCCCCCACCTCCCCCCCCAAAAAATATTCTCTCTCCCATACGGCCTGTTAATTCCCGCGAGGGAGTTGAGATGAACAGGTGCCATGGTTCTTGACTTAATTGCTGCGAAAAGTAGATCACTAATAACGAGCTGTTCACTAGAGGCAGTTTCCATCCTGGCAAAGGAGCCCTGCCAATCTGGGGGGCGTCAACCAGGCAGTGGCACTGTCAGCCGGCTGGCTGCTGAGACTGCAGGGGCGGGCAGATTGTGGTCTCGGCAGTGGGCCAGCCCAAGGAGACCTTGCAGAGTCATCGTTGTCAGCAGCATTAGTGTTGCCCTTCCAAAGTGGTGAATAACATCTCTCTCCTTCCTCCTGGGAACCGTAAGAAATAGCTTTATCACTAAGGGAGTCATCCCAGGGGACCTCTAGGAACCCTGCAATAAAACAAGCGGCAGCATAAAAAGGACCAGACCCCTGCCCACACATACCCCTGAGGAGGCCTTAACAGGGAACAGCGTAGACTGGGGAGCAACCAGGCTTTGTGTTAGGAGGCTGACGTACAAATGGAGTGAGCTATCATGCAGGGCTTTCATGACTCCCTTCACTACGGGGCAAAAGGTGGTCATAGCATAGGTTGGAGGCAATGGAAAGTCTCTCTCCATACTCTGTGCATCAATGCACATGTCTAGGCCTTTTGGGCTATACACCCTGGCAAAAGATATTCAGAAGGAGCCCATAGGCTGACATCTATATGCTCCATATTCCCCAGCTCACAGAGCCATCCTGCAGTAGTAAAAGGGTGCATTCTGCACCTCCCCAAAGGAGAGTGCTCCCTCCCATGTGCCAGGCAGCTCCGAGAGAAATTTTTCCTCCATGAGAAACATCCTCACTTTGCAGCATAATAACCTCTCAAGGGAACTGGTATAATCCATGGCTTGAATCATTTAAAACTAGACTGCAGCAAGTGCCAGCAGATGTAGGGGAGATAAGCATCATGTAGGGGGTTCGGCTGGGGGGAAGGACTACTGTCTATCTCTAACATTTGTGCTTCTGTTATTGACAAAATCCCTGATAACAACTGAGAAATCTGTGGGTTACTAGAGCTTTTTGCAGGGCTAAAGGGGAATGCAAGAGATACAGTGGGTCTCTTGCATCTTGAAAATTGTGTAGCACACACAGATCATTTCTCCCCTTCACTGCCTGATATGCCTTTTAATTTCCCCTCATGCCACTCATCTCCAGTCCCCCTGCCAGATTGCCCTGGGAGCTTGGCAAGCTTTGTTTCTTCAAGTGCATGCTTAGCCTGCATGCAGGTTTTCTCAAGTTCTCACTGCTTCTATTAAAAGCCCCCCTGGAGATGAACTACAAGACTAACACTAATTACCATAATAATTTGTTAGAGCATGGCTTTGATCTTTTCTCACCTACCAAGTGAATCCTGTTCTACTCCATCTCCAAAAGTGTTAGGTGTGATTACATAACTAATTAACACAAGAGATTGAATTTTAAAGAATGTATGACAGTAATTCAGATAAAAGTTTTGATCCCTTGATAAACAAGACACTGTGAAAACTTATCACTTCCCAGGAGATTCATAGCAGGCCAGTTGTGGCCAGAAATCTAATGTGTAACATGTATGGGTTAGAACAGCACTGCTAAGCCAGCAAGTTTCACCTTTCCCTCAACAGTTTCTGTAGAAATTACAATTACTTTTTAAAAACTGACAAACTTGAAATAGTCATATTTTAACCTTATATGTGAAGCATGAATTGTCTTTGATCAGGAACCCCCCAAACTTTTTTAGAGGTTATCTTCTTTCAGGAGCAATTTTGGTTTGATTTCTACCTCAGAATAAGACAGTTTTGAGTGTTTTCAAATTCCTTAGTGTGTCATCACTATTTCATTTCATAGGATGCCTGGCAAGTTACACAGATGAGCTCTCACTGCATTTCCTTTAATGAATAAGAAAGAGAGGAGAGGAAAAGAGATCACATATCACACTTTGCAACTAGGTCACCTTACATTGCTCCTTCTAAAACATGTTAACTAGGATTTAGGAAACAGAATCAGAGCCCATTGGATTTATGCACTGAGTTTAGAGATTTTGACATCAAATCACTATAGGTAAAAACATAACAGGAAACCAGATGAGTGTCTGAAAATGTCAGAAACTACATAACCAGGATCATTAAATCAGTAACAACCTCTGCATGAAAGCTTCATGTTGTGTCAGAAACTTTTGTTGGATGTTAGTAGCTATTTATGCAGAATAATTAAAGGACAGTGCCATTACTAAGAATATGTTTTAGATTTTGGATGCCTAGCCATGGTTCTTACTGGGCTGCAGAGAAGTTTTCAGTGCAGATACGACTGGTATTTGATGATTAGAAAAAAAAAAAAAAAGGTTATGACCACTAAATTCAACTCACTGTACTACACTATGACACTTGAAATGCAACATGAAATTATTTCTCCAGGAAATAAATAGTTCCCGTACATCAGAGTATTCCATACAGGCAAAGAAGAGGGTGCCTGTGCAAAGAGTATACCCTGCAGGTCTGGTTTCTTATTGGTTTCAGCACGTTTTTTACACTGCTTAGTTTAAAGGACTGGTCTGCATTGCTGTGGTTGCTAGCAAGGTACACTTCTCAGAGTTTAAAATGTTCAGTGGGGATTTGTCAAGGTTCACATGCCCAGATGAGACAGGCACGGCATCAGTTTTCAGTAGGAACTAGAGCTCACAAGTGCCACTGAGGGAAGGAAGGGGGCCTGTGGATGAGAGGGGTTAGAAAACATGTGTCTCCAGGAAATGTTTGCAATTGTCTTCTGCATTCATTTCCTGCCCTCTCTCTTTTTAGCTCCATCTCCTTCTCTCCTCTCCCCTTCTTTACTCTCCCTTCCCGAAAGCAGTCTGTATGCATCTGTGCTTGGCACAAACTGATAGGTTTGGTTTTGATGACAGCCCTGGACTATGAAATGAAGGAATTCAGACAGAAAGATTCTAAATACATTTCAAATATGCCTTTTACAATCCCTTCCTCTCTTACACATAAAAGGACAGGGAAAGAAAGAAAGGAAGAAAGGAAGGAAGGAAGGAAGGAAGGAAGGAAGGAAGGAAGGAAGGAAGGAAGGA
>JANIJG010004344.1:11377-37497 GCA_024611175.1 Megaceryle torquata | reverse complement strand
AAAGACAAACCCCTTGCTTTTTGACAGAGGAAATCTTTTGTGTTTCTGTCATCAGAGACACATTTTTGTAAGCTGCTTCTCTCCCCATCCTTGGTACCAGCCTTAGCACAGCAAGCATTCAGGAGCTTCTTATATGACAAATTGCATAGAAGCAGAACAATATATCATCAGATCTGACTCATGACCAGTACATTCATCGAAATGGCCAACTCTACAGATCATTTCACAGCTCGCTAATGTTACAGCATTCAGCATGCAGTGTAATTTATTCATCTGAGGTTTGTTTAAATAAACAGACTTTGCACACAGCCATGTGCAGACAGATCTCTTTGCATATGCACCCTACAGTATGGTAACGTGAAAGAAGTCGTACTCCTTTGGCAAGCCAGCTGATGCATTTTCCACTGCTCCTTTACCAATGAAAAGCACCAATATAAAACTATTGCCTATTTAAGTCACACAAATCTACATTTCATGAGCAGTGGATGATGTATTTCTTATATACACTTTTGAAGGCGAATGCCAGGTCATTTCCTAGTGCTTCAGTTACTGGATTAACATATAGTCCAGCATCACTGATATAAAAAACCTATATATCACTTATTAATGATATACTCGAGTTTAGATAGAGCCCTGAGACAAAGAAGAGACAGTCTGTGTGTGGGCAACTTCATTACTACTGCTTGCACCAAATTTGAATTTGACCTCCTGATCTTTGCAGGGCTGTAATGCAATTTAATTCAGTCACTTCTGATTTCATTTGGGGCATCTTTCACTGAGAAAGGAATATAGTTTCATGTGCGCTTAAGTTAAAGCTGCCAAGAGAAAGTCAGGCAAATGTTCCTCTCATTTATTCCAGTTCAACTTTAACAGAACGCATCGACATAAGCAAGATGAGAATTTTGTTCATTGTCTCCCCATACAACGATGTGTATCTCATTCTTAATGACTAGAATCAGAAGGAAACTGAGCAAAAGTACAGAAAATTGGTCCCTTGGGTCATTTTTAACGATCTACAAAATAAAGGCTCTGTTAGCTCTTTCTCAGTTGTAACCTGATTGATTGTTGATGCTTTTGGAGGAAGAAAGGTGAACCTAATCTAATGCACACACTCTGAGGTGAACACTGCGATAATAATGATACGCAAGAAACTGTGCTCCCTGTTAGAGGCCTTTTCCTCAGTAATGTTTTTCCTCATTGGCTTCATTACAACTGCCAAAACATGGCTATCATTTGAGAAGTGAGTAAAAAAAGTCCTCCTCATCCTACAAACATTTTTTCCTTTTTCTGGCTGCTTTGGGACATTAGGGAGTTCATTCACAGGCAGGGCCAAATCCCAATTTCCCTGTGAAGGAGAAAGTTGACATCAGAGAATGCTTAGTGAGAGAAATGACTGCAGATTTGATCGTCTTGTAAATCCTGCAGCATTACAGAGCAGCAGTCCCTGTAAAATCAACTCAGCATTACCTTACCTGTTCAGTGCGAACTCCATAGCTTATTGTAGGATGCTGTGACCCAGTTCACCTGAGCTTGTCTTTATCTCTGTTCTTTCTAAAGGCTTCCCGCATGATCGAAGAAGAGAAACAGGTGGAGATTTAGATCCCCCCTCTGAATTTAGGAATTAGGATCTAAGTCACCTTCCAAGCTTTCACCTTCTATGATTAATGGGAGATAGGGAGATTCAGTGGGTAGTTCAGAATATCCATGCCCTCCTTGGCCTCTGGAAGCACTTACTTCCGCTTACTGTACACTGAAGTAACAGAGATATATCAGCCTGCCAAGTTACTTAGACTTAAATGCCTGTAGGTACTTGGCAGCACAGCAGGTCCCAATCTCAAGTCTGTTCTTCCCTTTGCAATATGATATGAATAATTAAAAGCCTTCCAGAGGCTTCCTGTTTTATCAGTTGCATTCTTCTTTGTTATCTTTGGGGAGCCTAAAGATGCTTTTTCAAGTGTTTTGTGCCCTTTCTTGCCTTTACAAAGGCTGTATTCTACCTCTGGTGGTTAGTGCTATTTCTGAGGGGTGTGCAAAATCCTTCCCCATGTACTCTGGCACGTATTTCAATGTGCAGAAGGACCAGACTCTTTCATACTTAAGTCCCTGGAGCCTGGGATTTAATTAACCATCTAATTCTTAGTTCAAGATTTAATTAATCATCTAATTCTTAGTTCAGATGACTAAAAATGCCATGAGTGTTCATTCAGTCATGTTACCTTCTGGCATATTTCCTTCTTCTACTATTCTTCTATCTTTTGGAGTGAAATAGAAATGCAGAAAGTAATTCTATGCATTTTATCACAGAGAATTATTTACTTGATCAGAGACTTGAAAATTTGCTCCTGGTAAGATATACTTTTATGCTTTTAAAAAATAAATAATGAGACTTGAAAATTACATTATTTTATCCTAAAGGAGAAATATATATGAAAGTAGGATACTGTGTAGGTCTGTGTGTGTGTGGTTATGGGTAATTCATTAAAAACACATTCTTCATCCTGCCTGCCCCTGGAAATGTGAAAGGTTAGCCTTTTTAGACTTGCCACCTGTGAGATGAGGGATCACTAGTTCCTTCTCCCTCCCAAGGACCCACAGTACTCATTCTTGATATAATGAAGAAGTTGATTGATGGATGTCACCCTCCATGCTGTTGACATCCTTATCTCCCCCTTCTTTATGCAACAGGCATGACTTCCTTCATCCAGATGGTTTCTGAGTGCTGCATCCACTGTTCACTTCTACCACCCCCTCAGCATGCTCACCTTCAGCACACATGCCCATTGGCAGCAATATATATGTCTGTCTGTCAGTGGCTCTGTAATGAGACCAATTTATTAGGTTACATAATCATACCTCTTTAGGGAAGGGGGGAAAAATTGCACAGTGCACTGGGAGAAATCTATCCTGTCTTATAATTCTCAGGACTGTGGGAGGTAATTTCTTTTTAGTCAAGAAAAAAAAAGTAGAGTTAGGCTAGCATGTTTGAAATGAGTTCATTTCAGGGCAATCTTGCAATGTTTTTTCTTACTGTTGTGACTTACTGGTTTACTACATTCAGGAGGGGATCTGAGTCAAAATGCCAGATGCAGACTCCTCTGGGCTTTATAGAAGGTCAGACTCAACCCAACTGTGTCATTGTTTTCCTGATATGATTGTATTACAAGTCATTTTATGAGCCAGTGTTGTTTCCTTTAAAAAGCGTACCATTTTGTTATGTTGAAGAACTTTTGTTGTTTGGGGATACTCAAGAAAAGAAGAACAACCTAGGTAAATCTTCATTGTGAAGCTTAACTCACATGTAGGATAGCAACATTCAGGTTGTATTGACAATGCAAAGCTAGAGGCTTGGATGTGACACACGAATTGAGAACGAGGACAACAGGCAGGTCTCCCTGTATACTAGCTGCTTTATACATGGTGGTCACCCTGCATAGCCAGGTTCAACTCAATACCTTGCAATGTAAACAGACAAGGTGAAAAATAAAACAAAGCAAACAACAAGGAATATTCAGATAAAATATTACTAACAACTTGTTTGACAGAAATGGCCACAAATTCCAGTGAAATTCAAGATCCTATTGTACTAACTACTTCAGTGAAAGGCAATAACAACAAAACTAAATTCAGATTCAGCCTGTATTATGTCAGCAGCCAAATTTAAAGCATTGTTTCCCTGGAATCCCCATAGCAGACAGAAAAGAGCACATCCAGGGGATAATTCAGAGGTTAGATAGTTTGCAATGCTTGTTAGAGGTGCTTAATGCTAAGGTGGATCAACCTAGACCTAAAGGGCCACTACCCTTCTATAAGAAAAGTTAACAATACATTATATCTGAAAATAATAATCAAAACACAGTTTAGAATCACAACTAAATTTTGGGTTCATTTGTTTTTAAGGGAAAACAAAAGTTAATGGCATAACTCTTGAAATATATTTGAAAATACATTCAAAAAAATAATTCCTGAATTTTGTGGCTCAGAAAAGAAGTCTTTCTAACAATAGCTAGCTGAAAACTCTCAAAAGGAAAAAGAAAATACCGTGTGTTTTCTGTAATAGATGTCAAGTGCCCAGTGTTTTGCTGAAGAACTGTATCTCCCTGCTAAATAGAACAGGCTAGGGACCATTCTTCCCTGCTGTTACAACAAAGTGTTTTGCATCCAAACTTCATATTGGTAGCAGTCTCTTGCTTGTTCCTGATGACTCCTGAACTGTGTCTGGGAACTGTTTGGAAGAGTGTTTTTTTGGCACAGTCCAAATCTGGGCTAAAAAGCAGGATAACAGATTAACAGTAAGTAATTACATGCCAGTATTCTGGCACTGTTTAATTTACTAGTAGAGATATAGCCAAATTGGCTACAACTGATTTACCAGCAGCTGACTCAAGGTTCAAGCTATTAACCAAGTTATCCAGCTATAAAACAGGCATATGAAAAACCATAGTAAACAGGCACTAAGATTCCCACAAAGTCTCACTGTAGAGCACCTTCTGTAGCAGCTAAGCAATCTTGCCTCTACCTAAGTCCAGTGTTTCTTTACATATATATGTTCCATAACAAAACACTGAATACAAAGCAACAAGCCTGAATGCAACATGAAATGCAAAGATGTGGCTCCTGGTGTTACTGCTCAAACCCAGGCTACCAGCTCCCCCAGTGGAAAGTTCTCTGCATTGAACTGGAGTGAAGTGTTCGTCTATACAAATGCCTGGATCATGATCTTACAGAGACACAAAAATAACCAGAGCTCTCACTAACCCCAGAGGGCATTGATGCTGCATTACCATCCATTCCTTGTCAGACTTAACATATTTATTATACAGAACATCTTTGGGAAAGGAGCAGGCATCATAGTGATTGGTGAACAAAAGAGGAAAAGAATAAACACAGTACAATGGATATCACTCATGCAGAGTAATTCATCTAACATACAGAAACAAGGGAAATATCCCCAATCAAAACTATCTGCTCCTTGAGCCTAAACATTCAATAACTTCCCAGCTTTGGAATGTATGTGCATCTCCTCCCTGGGTTTCCTGTGGTTTACATTATCATTTGCAAGGTATATTATGACAAGTTATTTACTTTGGGCCATAGCCCTGAGGCATTTGAGTGTCTTTCTTTTCAAAGAATGTCATAAATAAACATGAATAATCTGCATAAAGGGAGATGACTTTATCTGACAACAACTCAGAAGAGCAGGCTATGCTCCTCCACACAATTCCCTATATATATTTCCTTTTCTCTCATCATGAAGGTGGTAAGTTTTTGTGTGCCTGTTAAATTAATAAACAAACCTTTCCTGTTATACTGTACAGCACTGCATTCACTTTCAAACAGCAAAATGTCCACTTAAGTCAAACAGTTTCTACCAACAAAAGCTACTATTTTACTGTCAACATTATTTTTCCTATGTTATGCTAACAGATGAATTATTGTGCAGCCAATAAACAAGCAATTCAGTTTAAAACCAGTAGCACTGTCAAACAACTCTTCCTTAACACCACTCTCTGACATCCTCCAGCATTACCTCATGAGGCTAAAGACAGAGACAAGGAAGGCTTTTAGATTAAACAACAGACTCACCATAGCCTAGCTCCCAAAATAGCAGAGAGAAAGGCAAAGATAGTTAGACATGCTGATTGTATTGTTATAACTTAAATTGTATTCAGATGCGAACTCTGACGTGCCAAAAACTTTAAGAGCTGAGCATGAAAGATCAGAAAAGTGACATCTGGCATTGGATGCCCCTCCAGACATGACTAATACCATTGGTATTGTGTAGGCTTTGCCCTTCCTAATTTAATAGTCAAATGTAAAGATTAGGCCCCCATAGCTCCTACAGTATAACGAGAGACTGTTTTACTGTATGTCTCTATAAAATTCCCTACTATCCTTCTCCATGGATCTCCGCAGATGGGCTGACTTTGAATAGGCATGTATATCTTTCATATTGCTGTGGACAGTTCATCTCATTACTTCCAGCTGGTGGATTTACAACTGAACCATATGACTCCATCCATTATTGGTGGGAAACAAGGGAAATTTGACCACTAAATATTGATTTTATGCAAGAGCAAGTTTTTACTGCACAGTATGTGACATAAACATTCAGCTAGACCCAGATTTCATTCTTCATTTTCATTAAAGTTGGAGTTACAGCTGTAGATTTCCAGTGCCTTATTAACAGCACAGTCCAAATATCTTTAAGCCTTTGACTTTCATAAAGCAGTCAATATTAAGAATTTAAAACTTTCTCATTGCCTGAAGTTAGTCTCCAAAGTCAGGATCCCAGATCTCATTTTTCTTTCTAACCAGGATGATTCTTTCTCTGTAAGTTTACATACTTGTTGGTGCCACACCTGACTAGCTAGTGGCATTTTTTACCTTTTCATATAGTAAGTTAGAATAATAACATGTATCTTTCCTAAACCTCTTTGCAGATATAGACTTCAAAATATTTTGAAGTGTATTTACCTACCCTTCACAGATGGAGAAACTGTGTCCTGCAAAACCAGCAGGGCTGTCCCAAACCACAAAGCAAACTGACAAAAAGCTGTCAGCAGAACAGCATCCTGTCATGTATCCTACTCTCTGTCTGATGTAGCTGTACCAATATACATGAAGAAAACGTGTTTTTTGAAGCTGTTAACCATGATTTTGTTACACGTCAAGGCAAGTGATGGCAGCCCTGAAGAGATGACAGGGGTGACATGGATGACAGATCATGGAAATGATGGTCCACAAGAGAAGCAACATGGAAAATTCTACCATAAAACTAACCAAGGGCGGAAATTCAGAAGGAATTTTAAAGTTTAGTGTGACGTGATATAAGGAAGATTGTTCCTATTTTACAATAATTTTCATATTTATTTAATTATTTTTATTAAAAAAATAAATATTGGATGCTTCTAATCAGACAAGCTTGAGCACAAAATTAGAGTGAGTTGAAATACCATGATAACTCTCTGCAAACACTTACTCCACAGTAAGTGGGTGACAGCTTAAAAAAAGACCCCAATACACAAAGGCTGAAATTTTGTCATGCCATTTCTGTGGAGTAATACATCAACTCTGATGTATAAGGCACGTTGAATGAGTCTTGCTCACAGTGTGTTAACACTGACCTTTTTGTTCCTGTAACAGAACAGTGCAATTACTCTTTCTAATATCTGCTGTAGGAACAGCTCACATTCACTTGGATAGGCATTAGCTCTGTATATGACTGTGAGCCACTAACTTTCATACCAAATCATTTAAAAATGATACCTGAAAACCTGTTAGCAAACCATAAAATGCATACACTAAGGACCCAAAACATTATCTATGCATCAGATAGAAACTCCATGTTACATCAGGCAGGCTTAACCTGAATATTACCAACAATGAAGAACAAGAAAAGAGAACAAACCTTACGATTCAGAGGTTTGCTTTGGTTTGGCTAAAGATCCAATATTTGAATGTTCAATTGGTTTTCATCCAGACTGCCTGACCATCTTTGATCTTCAGAACTAGCCTCGAAATCTTGCAAAAACAGGGTATTCTTGTGAAACTTCCAGTAATTTTGCTCTCTGGTCGGGTTTGAAATACTGTAAAAGTAGTCTTTTTTTTTTGTGGTATTTCACTGGGTCGTTAAACTCCAAGCACTGTGTCAGTGTTCAATGAATAATACATAAGTATAGTCTTTCAACACTTCCCTTTCCAATCCTGATCAGACATGGGAAGTGAAGAAGAGTGAAAAACCAAAAGAAATGGTCAACTCAAGTCTCAAAATGTCTTTAACATTTGGGCTTTTGTGGTTTTGAAGCCAGAAAAAGAGGCCCCGTGGCTGCTGTGCAATAACACAGTCACCACCATCACTAGAGAAAAAGAGATGGGTTTACTGGCAATAGTCAGAAAAGAGGATGGCTCTTTACCGCATAGGAGAGCCCTTCCAAAATCCATGTTAATAATGGGGTTGAAGTTTTAATCTAGTGCTGTGAATGACAAAACATATCCCTTATCTTTTAGCATACAAAAGATCTCAAGCTTAGAAGTCAAGCAGAACTTTTAAGTCCTTTAGGTTCTTGATGTTTTCTCCTTTATATTCAATGCCTTCTATCATATTTTTAAAATCTTAGCACAAGTCTCTGACCTCTTGTTAAAATTAAAAAAAATGGCAGCTGAGATGACACTTCTTCTGGTCCTTGTTAGTGAAAGGGAATGAGGTGATCTGTGTGACAGCTGGCCACCACAGCCAACATGATTTCTATAGAACAAAATATCTTCAGGTCTCAAACAACAGATAACAGATTCAGGGAGAGGGATGTGCAAACTGCCCAGGGAAATATCAGCAAATTACATATAAACCACATGAGAATTGCTGCAGCTGTTATTAAAACTTAAAGACATGTGAAGATTGCATAGAACAAGGTAGTATTTCAATAATTTGGAAGTTAGACACTTTTAATATTATAGATTTTTATCCTAGGATCTAAGCAAAAAACCTGTCCATTTTTCTTTTGGAACAGAAAATACTTAGCCTAATACTGACATTTTCTCTCATAGTACCTCAAATCAAAATGAAACACGTAAAAAACTGAATTTGTGTACTTGCCTTTCAAGTTACATTGATTTGTTTTTCTGCCTGCTGAAAGAAATCTCCATCCAATGAAACAGAAAAACGTGGTTTTAAATAGTTTAAGCCATTAATATGGGTTAATTCTACTAAATTTTATGATATATTCTAATTAATGTAATAGAATATACCAAAGATATAAATTTATACATATATTATGGACAATAATAAACCACTTCATAGTTATAGCTAACATATGCAGAGATACACTCTCACAAATGCAGATAAATATTACACCTATTCTGTAGGTTATTTCTATATATTTGTATAGCACTGAAAGCAAAAATACATCATGTTATAAATTTTTCTTATACACAGAGGGTAAAATGAAGATAAATTTTCAGAAAAATGGCTATTTAATTTTCCTTTTATAAGGGAAAAATTTAGACAAGCTGCCTTCTACAGTAACGGGGTCTATGTTAGTGAGCATTATATATTTTATATACTCATATCTTGACTGCCTAGCTTTTGTTTTCTGATACAGCATGCTTGTAGTTGTAGTTGCATATTGACATGAATCAACACCCCAGAATAAGGTTTGGTGATGAAAACTGTAGCACAGTAGACTGTCTTCTACCATGTGAACACAAAATATTCATTAACTTTGAATTTTTCACATGCAGCAAAAGAAAAGCTTCTGTTCCAAATGCTCTCAAGAAAGGGGCTTCACCTTTCAACATAGTGATCACTAAAAAAAATGCATCAATGGTTTAGTAGTTTAAGTCCTATGGTCTTTTGGAAACAAAGGATGTGACTAGATGAGCTCCAAGGAATCTATTTGCAGGAGTTTAAAATATCCCCACCTTGTCACTTCACCTGTCACCTTGAATTATCTATTCCACAAGAAAGTACGCTGTTCTCTAGCCTGTTTATCACAGTGTTCTCTCTCTCAGCCTAAACCCCCTGCCATTACAAACTTCAGTTACTAGAGTTTGCACTGTGACAGGCACATGGTGCTTTCTTGCCTTATACTGCTGCCTCTGCTGCCAGGGCATTGAACTCAGGCAGGTGGGCAGCAGAGAGCAGCCAGGAGACAGTCATACCCCAAGCCCCTTTCAGCACAATATTTGACGTACATCTGGCTATGCCATTAGGGTTCTCCATCACAATATTTCGTGATTATGAAATAACATCCACTTAGTATCATCTTATTTCTATGGAAAAGAGGTCAAATCTGTTTTATTATTTTTCATTGGGAAATCATTCTGTATTTCTGAGAGCCCATGTTACCCACCTCCGTATCCTACATCCCCTTTGGCATGGAGGATCAGGGATCTACGCACTGTTCTGGAGAAGGCTACACCATGGTCTTCATCACAGAGTGGAAGAACAGAGTTGAATTCTTCGTTCTCCATGAATGAATACTTAGCTAACATTTTTTCTTTCTCTCAAGATCTCATTCCTGAATGGGAATAGTCAGCTCAAAGGTTATCACTCTATAAATAAAGTTAGCATTGTTATTTTTCCATTCATGTCACTTTATGAATACATATTCTGAATTCTTTGCTGCCATTTATTTCTTCATCTCTCAGTACTGTGTGATCCTCTTTAGTTTGTTAAAGACAGCCTCGCTACATAAAAAAACCTGAGCATCATCAGCAAATTTTGTCACCTCACTGTTCACCTCTTTGCTGAGTTGCCCCTGAAATCCATGCCTGGGCCCATGCTTCTCCTGCTCAGGCCCAAGAACATATTATTGTGTCATTTTATGCATAAACTTCTTTGGTATGAATAGTAACCTTTTATTCCTATCCATTGTTTACTAACATTTAACCAGGTTTTAAACTGTGTGAAGACTTTCCTTTTTATCTTATGGTAGCTACGTTTCCTTAGAAGTTTCTGGTGTAAGACATTATCCTGGTTTCACTGGGACAGAATCACAGGTCTGCTGTGGTCTGGAGGCCATTAGCAGTTTGGAGTCATCCAGAGCAGCTGACCAGAGCTGGCTCCCAGGTGTATCCCAGTCCATAAAGGTCATGCTTAGTATAAAGGGGGAGGTTTGCTGAAGATGAGGAGGGTTTCTTGATGTGTTTTTATGACTCTGCTACTCTTCCTGCTCCTGAGGATGCCTTTCTGTTTATTGTGACCACTGTATGCTTGATGGGCTGAGTATAACTTTGTTTGCTTCATAGTGGCTTTGGTATTAGTTTGGCTGTTTCATTAGATCTGTTTTCATTTCAACCCCTGAATTTCCTCCTGTTTTCCTGATCCCTCTTCTCTGCTGCAAGGGGTCATCAGGTGACAGAGCCACTGCTATAGTTTAGCCCCAGATATGGGCTAAAAATAGACAACATGCTAATTAAATAACCCCCTCTAGAAAAATAAATGTATTTAAAAGTGTTAACCAAATCAAATGAAACTTAAAAAAACCCTTATTTTGAATTCTATCTTACTGGCCAATAGCAAAATCATAGTGCCCTACACCAGTCATTTAGATCACGTTAACACTTAAAGTACATGAACACCCATGTTGGTTTTTTTTTCACTAAGTCTAGACAAAACTCTTTTTTCTTTTCTTTTCTTTTTTTTTTTCTGGAAATACCATTCTGGCATACCACTCACAGCAACCTCACCATCAACTGGGGCTGTGTCCCATGAGCTTCTATGTGTTCATCCTGAATACCTGTACTTCTGTCATTTCCCAGTGAATGACACCGTTCTGGTTCAGAGTTTTGTAATTGCCAGAGGGACTAGCGAGTGGTGCAGGCTTGTCTTTTGCATCACCAGGTGATTATACAATAGGAAAATAAGGAAGTGATTTTAGTTTATTATTTCTTCACTTGCCAACGTGACTTTGGTACAACTAATAAAATGAGGAATATTTCTCCATGTTCATTACTATGAACTAAAAAAATTTTAAACCACTTTTTAATGTAAAATGCATAAGTTATTATTTCATGGACAAGCTGGCATATACCAACTTGTCTTTCTGCTTCTGGTTTTAATAGAAAAAGAAAGGACATATTATTTTCATAATGACTTGGTTACCTTATGGGCCTAGTCTTTGCTCCAATTCATGTAGTAACCGCCCTGTAAATGGCTGTAGTGTTTATTTTGCCAGATGCAGTTAAGTTGTGGTGACTAACATTAGTAGTCATGCCAAATCAAGCTACTAATGAAAATCCATTACTGAGAAATTATAAAAGCTGTGAAATAGCCTGAAAATGCAAACATCATGGAATGTAAAATTATGCTACTCTAAGGAGCATCTTACCTGGGTATTTTAAATACTTCTATTGGATTCCCCCCTCCAAAAAAATCTCAATCAGAAAAAAAAAAACCCATGAGTTCTTTCACACCAGAAAACTTATATTTTTCTAATTGGCTTTACTGAGCATCTAATCACTCAGTGTCAGTAAGATTTCATATGTCTTAGCTATAACTCTCTTCCCGTGACCTCAACAACCTGTGAATTTCCATGTTTTACAGCAGATTTAATTTTTGCGACTAAAGGCAAAGTGGCTCACAGGTTTTATGTTGCATCATTTTAGTTTCCAAGCAATTGTGATTAACTTGATGTGATACGGAATTCTTTTTTTTTTTGGTAACTTTGCCCTCTATAGGAGAAAACATCAGAGTGGACAAAATTGCTGAACCATAACTCAACTATTCCTTCTAGTTGTGCTTATTTCATATTCAGAAGTACCAAAGACCACAAGTTTCTACCTAAAAACTTGAGGTTCTCATAGCTGTAAAGTCCCACACTATTTAAACACCTTGTGTGTTATCCAAACCAATGTACAATGGCTGAATTTGCCTTCCTGCAAGGTGCATGCTTAGAAGCTTCTCGGGAAATGTCCATGTTTCCACTGCAACCTTGAAAAGATATATTGGATCTGCTACTTTGGGTGGTGGAGAACTATTTATCACCTTCTTATCAAGCTTGCATTTTAGCCAAATGCTTTTGTTCTTTCTCCGTGGTTGGAAACACAAAGTGTTGATGTCCGGCGGGCCACTTGGCCACAAGTCCCTCACTATTGACAAAGACAAAATAGGTCTAGTCCTTTCACTGTGACAATTATGATCTGATGAAAGAATTATACAACTTTTCACATGAACTGGGACAGCATTATTTTTAAAAAGGACCTTCAAAGATATTATAGAGGCCTTCAAACCCTCCATAGACCACTGGCAATCCACAGAGAGTCAGCTGTTATTCTCATTTCCAACTAAGAGAAACAAAACAGATGGGAGGAGATGAAGAACAAAAGCAGAAAATGCAAGTGTTTTGTTTTTCAGAAAGGGAAAAACATTTATCACACTCTAAATAGAGTACAAATGGATAAATACTTTCCTAGTATTAATTTTCTGTGTAAGCTACCACTGTCTTTGCCAAAGGGGTATTATGTGAGCGTGTGTAACAGAGGAGGCAGCCCATACAGTTCTGAAGGAGAGGGGACCTGGTACTGGATACCAGTTCTTTTACAGAGGGATCACCCACATTAATAAATGTTTTAGCACCCCTCCCAATGGAATTTGAGGAGAATTTTTAATAACAGTAATTTTCCAGACAAAATCTTAGTCAATTACTATGCTCAGTTTGAGGTAATAAAAATTTAATTTCCTTACATTCTTCTGTGCCAAATTTTCCTCCCTCACTACTGAGAAAAAAATTAAAAATAAATAATCCTTATGTAAAAGCTTTCTATCTCTTTAGCCATGAGAGTTGTAAAGACCAAACATTAAATAGCAAATGCTATTTAGCAATGGGGAAACCAGTCTAAACAAGTTAACGGAATCTTTTTGCAGTCTCTGACAGAGTGATCAATGGTGAGGATGTGGCATATAAAACTATTTGTTAAAAAATGCAGCTTGCTGGGATTTTGTGTGGGATAGCACATAAGCTGCAAATATCAAGTGTAACCTCTTTTCTTAGGCTACAGGGCACACGTCCCACTGGGACGTCTGTGTTCAGCTGCCAACCACTCAGACTTTCATATTATAATGCTAGCCTGTATATAAAGCATACTCCATTTAGGAGTCTCTAACATTCTCCAGTTTGTTCCAATTGTGCTCTTAGTAGCTGTACAAAGCCACTGTGGCACAAACCAAAGAGAAAAACACAGATCCTGCAGAGTATAAAAACTAATGCTTTCTGTCTTGATTTTCAAAAAACACTGAGAGCTACGAATGACTTTGTTTCCATAAGTGTCTATGTTTGGACATTCAGAAGCCGAAGTAACCTGCGTCATAAGAGTCTTCTGAACATCAGCTGAAACTTTTTTTTCTCCAAGCTTCACAAGATAAAATTCTGCTTTGATTTTACAAGAGTTGTCACTTTTGCAGTCCTATGAAACTTTCAATGTCAAGAGTTTTAAGACTACAGGATTTTATGGTGGTTGGGGTATTTGTTGGGTTTTTTTGTTTGTGGTGGGGTTTTTTTGTTGTTGGTGGTGGTGTTGGTTGGTTTTGGGTTTGGTTTTTTGTTTGTTGTTTTTTGGTTGGTTGGTTGGTTGGTTGGTTGGTTGGGGTTTTTTTTCATTTTGGAAACAGAAGTGAAGTGCATATATGGACACTCCAGATGTGAGATGCTGCTTCTGGACTCTATGGTCTCTTGTTGTAGAGCCCAGATAGTTCATGGGTCTATGTACAGTGTAAAGAAGCATGAAATCCTTGACTGGTGGCTTGGGATCACCAGCAGCTCACTACAACTACATCTACTCTAGTAAATTAAACAGTGCCAGGAATTATTCCTGGGCATTGAAACTTGATTGTCCACAAAACAGCAGAACAATCCCAGGAATGTTTTTGCCAGAGACAGCTGCCACTTTCATAAACAATCTTAGTGTATTGTCTGAAAACTATCATGCCTTACATATTGCTCCCAACAGATAAACTGGAGGTAGCTATCCTGTGAAGGAGAGTAAGAGACCTTCACAATATCGATATGGGATCTTCCATGCCAGTTGGCTTTAATAGCAGAGAATGGCCCAAAGAACACTTAATTTACCAGAACAGACTTAGCCAGGGAAACCACTGTTACTGCTCTGCTAGAATCCTGTCTATGGTTCAATTACAATTTCTCAAACATGGGATGGTTTTGCAAGAGATTCCAGCTTCAGTAGATCAGTAAATTCTCATCAGACTATTCAGTCAGAAGGTTTCCAAACTGCTTTAGCCATCTCTATTATCTTATAACAGCCCAGGAAGAGCCTTGAATCATTTAACTCCAAGAACTCACATGCAGGTTATAGAATCATAGAATGGTGGGGGTTGGAAGGGACCTCTGGAGATCATTGAGTCCATCCCCCCTGCCAGAGCAGGGTCACCCAGGGCAGGCCACACAGGAACAGATCCAGGTGGGTCTTGAAAGTCTCCAGAGAAGGAGACTCCACAGCCTCTCTGGGCAGCCTGTTCCAGGCTCTGTCACTCTCACAGTGAAGAAGTTTTTCTTCATGTTGAGGTGGAACTTCCTGTGTTTCCCCTTGCTACCATCACCTCTCATCCTCTCACAGGGCACCACTGACAAGAGACTGGCCCCTTCTACTTGACACCCACCCTTTGGATACTTGTAAACATTCATAAGATCCCAAATGTGGCTATAGAAAGCAGATAGTGAAAGTTAGAGGTAGAATGAGTACTTCTCCCCTCGACTCAGTTAATACTCAGCCACTTAATCTTGTTATAAACATTTTATTTTTAAAAATCTCTATTTTCTCTCAGTAACTGGGTTGTGAGCAAACTTCTTCCAGGCATAAATAGATGAAAACAGATGGAACTTCTTGGGCACTTTTTGGTGAAGGACTATTTCTAGGGGTCTCATAATTCTCATTCCTCTATTTTGACTCCCTTTATTACATGAACTTCCTTCTAGCATTGCTATGGTTATGATAGACCCTGAGCCCAACAGTCAGTACCCAATTCAGGTAACAAAGTTCACATGGGTAATACAATTTCCTGTTCAGTTGGAATGTCCTTTGGTCTGCACATATAGGCATAATATCCTCTGCCATTGCAATGGTAACTTCTGATCAGCTCTTTTCTGTATTTTTTCCAGAATATAGTCTCTCCTTCTTTATCCTTTATAAGACATTCCATTTGAGTGTATAAACATGTCTAGTGTTTAAATGAACTGACTTTCAGTGACAAATGAAGGTCTCTGCTTTTCACAGTACCACTAATTTTTGTCCTATAAGGTAATATCTCTTGAATAAATTCATTAGTGTCTTACCTGAAGTAGGATGGTGTCTGCTAGAGACATTTTTACAGAAAGAGTTATCAGCCTTATTAGCAATACTATAGAATATACACAGGATATTGCAGTATTCAACACAGTAACCAGTATCCAACTGCTTCTCATCTTTAAAGGAAACCTCAAATTCCAGGTTCCATTTGTGGTAACGTATAGCCTCGCTCAGTTCAGTCAGTGTTTGTGCTTAAAAAGAAACTACACAGGTTTCACACATTTTGAGAAGAGGACTCTTCAAGTAGATTCTGAAAGAATAAAGGGAAGTCTCTTACATGTTAATGGAACAGGTACTATCATCTTTAGTCAAGATGGAGGATTCTGAACCTGAACATAACTGAAGAGGACAAAAGCCGTGTGGAGTTCCACTGCAAATCTCCTATAAGTATGTAGTCCTTTTGTTTGTCCTCAGTGTCATCTAACTTCGAGAGCAAACCAAGTAATCTTGGATAGAATAGGACTATTTGCAAGAAGAAAAAGGTTGAAATCAAAATTTTCAATCACAGCTATGAAGAGTAAACCCTTCCTTCAGGCAGTAAAGTTTCTGAAGTTGCTTTCTTCATCTATTTGCCAACTCAGACACAACCTCTTCTAAAGTCTAACTTAATTGTGGTCTGTAAATGCCGCTTCAATAGATGCATTCTGCAAATGTCCTGATTTTACTGCATGTACTCCCGCATCAACCTTTCTCTATTTTTCTGACATCTATAAATTTTTCCTTTTGTAGTACCTCTGATATAGCGTGGGTCACGAAACACTCTGAAGCCTGACTGTTCAATAGTAATTTACCACTTGCTTCTGGCAACGTGGATTTCCTGGCACAAAACACCCTGTCAGCACTGAATAAACCATCACTGACTGCAGTCTTCGAAGGATTAATATCATAGACAGTCATTAAACAAGCACTTTATGGGCATCCTGCAATTACTGAAGTTTCCACTGCTATAAAACCTTTAGCACCCCAAGTACCTGCCACTGAGGCTCCAAAACTGCCTGTCCAAAATGCAATTTTTGCCTTTGCTTTGTTTTTTTGGCATTAACCCAGTACGTACTGTAGCAACTTCTCTGTTTTTGGGTAGTTCTAGAGAGTAATAACATTTCTAAACATATTTTTATATCAGTAAAATCTACCCAATGAAGACATCAAAGAACAGAAGAAGGCTATTTTTGCTTATATAGCTTCTTTTACTTTTTGTTTTGTTTTGGGGTTTGTTTATTTTGGGGGGGGGATGGGAGGTGTTTGGGGGTTTTTTGTTTGTTTTTTTCATGAGGGACAGAACAATCTCTACATGCAAAAACAAGAATATGAAGAGATAATTATAAAGGTGCAGCATAGCTTTACTGGGGTGGGACATAATAAAAAATGTAAAGGGAATTTTGAAGAAGTGTTGAAAGGAGGGTTGGTGCGATAAGAAAGCAGATGGTCTCTGAGTTGTTTGCCTTGCCCTCCATCAGAGAAGCAGAGCTTTCTACATTTCAACATGTAAATAAGCAGATCTCCACCAAAATAATTTATTCATAGTATCTTTTTGTTCTCTAACTAGATGACTCTAGAAGATTTAACATTCTTTGAGTGCTGTTTGAAACAGAAGGTTGTTATACAGAGCCCCTGTGTCAAACTTACAGCTTTATAACTAGCTCTCTTGTCATGACCATAGCATCACTCATAGTCAAAGGGAAGGCATGATCTGTGATTAGAATTTCATAAGCTATCATTTAGTCTTCCCTGTTTCCGCCCTTTATCATGATACCTAAAGGAGGGTTGTAGAAATGACTTCCTTTGTCAGACCATCTTTGGACAATAATATATCACACAGTGTGAAGCACAACAACTTCATTCTTTCAGGCTTTCCTCATCCCATTCATGTGGCTCATTTTATATGGGTTCGGCTGCATCGACAGTCTGTGCAGCTGGAATGTAAACAAGGAGGGCTTGGCGGGCAAGGCAGATGTAGGTGAAGAAGCAAGCTCCAGAGATTGTGCTGGGTAATATGGAACAGGCCTGATATGATTTTAATTAGAGCACATGCCACAGGATCATTTACTCACAAAAAATATTCAAGGACTTGTGGGTTAGAAACCTCTGTTTAGAGGAAACTTCTCTGCCCTAGGCTGCTTCAAGATGTCACTACATTAGCCAGATTTAAATATGTGTGGCTCATTCCAGATTCAGTGCCCTCAAGTCTTTCTGGCATGATAGTCACTTTCTACTCAACTCCTGTCACTAATCAACATGGAAACTGCTGCAGAGAAGGCCTTGGAGAGTATTTAGGCAGAACAGATTAAATAAAGTGGAATCAGAGGAGCTTAGGTTTGAGTTCCATCTCTTTTGCTAGATCTCTCTGAAGGGGGAGGGGAATAATAATATGAGGCTTTTCTGTGGCAAGCTATGGGATGACACACGAGGATTAGTGGGATAGGGAGCTAGTAAGGGCCTTCAACCTGTTTCCCTGAGGCATGCTGGGGACACAGCAGCAAAGCCAAAGTCTGGGCTCCTGAGGTAGAAGAAGCCAACAAGCTAACATCAGGGAAACACCTGAAGGTAATTAAGGGGTGCTTCTCTAAGGTGACACAGCCCAGCTGAAGCGCCTCTACACAAAAACACAGAGCATGGGCAACAAACAGGAGGAGTTGGAAGCTACTGTGCTGCTGGAAAGCTATGACATAGTGGCCATTACTGAAACCTGGTTGGATGAATCTTACGAATGAATTGTGGTTAGTGATGGCTACAGGCAGTTCACAAGAGACAGGAGGGAAAAAAAGGGGCAGAGGTGTTGCCCTCTATGTTAAGAAATGAGTGTGAAGATACGTCCCTAAAGAAAAGCCACAAGCAAGTTGAAAACTTATGGGTAGGAATTAGAGATCAAGGCAACAAGGGGAACCTTGGGGTTGGAGTCTACTACAGGCCGCCTGATCAAGGGGAGCCTACTGATGAACCATTCTTGCTCCAGATACAAAAGGCATTGTGCTCACAGACTTTCATCCTGCTGGGGGACTTCAACCATCCCAACATTTGTTGGAAAAGTAGCACAATAAGCAGTAGTTAATCCAGGAGGCTCCTGGAATGCCTTGAGGATAACTTCTTAGGACAAAAAAGAGACACTCATACCCAAAGGGATGCAATACTGTATCTGTTAGTCACCAGTGCAGGTGAGCTCATCGGGGATGTCAAGATTGGAGGCAGCCTGGGCTGCAGTGATCATGCACTGGTGGAATTTAGAGTACTAAGGGGCACAAGTCAGAAAAGCAGCATAGTTAGGACCTTGAATTTCAGGAAAGCAAAATACCAGCTTCTCAAGGAGTTAATCAGTAGGACACTCTGGGAAATGGTGCTCAGGGACAAGGGAGAAGAAAAGAGCTGGGAGATATTTAAGGACACTTTCCACAGATTGCAAGAGCTCTTTATTTCCAGGTGTAGGGAATCAAGCAAGGAAGGCAAGAGACCAGCATGGCTGAATCGAGACCTTCTGGTCAAACTAAAAGGCAAGAAGAAGCTGCACAGGCAGTGGAAGCAAGGATGTGTATCTTGGGAAGAATACAGAGATGCTGTCCGATTGTGTAGCGATGAGGTTAGGAAGGCCAGGGTATGGTTGGAGCTGAACTTGGCGAGGGATGGGAAGAATAACAAGAAGGGCTTCTACAGTTACGTCAACAAGAAAAGGAAGGTTAAAGAAAATGTACCTCCCCTGATAAACAAGACTGGCAAGCTGGTAACAACAGATGAGAAGGCTGAGGTTCTCAACAACATTTTTTCCTCAGTCTTCTCTGGCAACCTCTCTCCCACACCTCCCAAGACCACAAGGTGGGGACAAGAGGGACAAAATCCCTCCCACTGTAAGTGAAGATCAGGTTTGTGACCACCTGTGGAACCTGTACACAAGTTCTGGGACCAGATGAGATGCATCCCAGAGTCCTGAGTGAACTGGCTGATGTAGTTGCCAAGCCACTCTCCATTATATTTGAAAAGTCCTGGCAGTCAGGTGAAGTCCCTGGTGATGGGAAGAAAGGAAACATTACACTCATTTTTAAAAATTATAGGAGGGACAACCCTGGGTACTACCAACCTGTCACCCCCACCTCTGTGCCTAGGAAGATCATGGAACAGATTCTCCTAGAAGCTCTGATAAGGCACAAAGAGGACAGGGATGTGATCAGAGACAGACAGTATGGCTTCAGTAAGGTCAAGTCTTGCCTGACCAACCTAGTGGCTTTCTATAATGGAGTGACTACATCAGTGAACAATGGAAGAGCCATGGATGTCATCTATCTGGACTTCTGCAAGGCCTTTGACACAGTCCCCCACAACATCCTCCTGGCCAAGCTGGAGAAAGAAGGATTTGATGGTTGGACTATTCAGTGGATAAGGAATTGGCTGGCTGGTCTCATCCAAAGGGTAATAGTCAATGACTTGAAATCCAGATGGAGATCAGTAACAAGTGGTGTCCCTCAGGGGTCCATACTGGGACCAGTACTGTTTAATATTTTCATCAGTGATATAGACAGCGGGATCAAGTGCACCATGAGCAAATTTGCAGATGACACCAAGCTGAGTAGTGTGGCTGATACACCAGAGGGACAGGCTGTCATTCAGAGGGACCTGGACAAGCTGGAGAGGTGGGCCCAGGTGAATCTCATGAGGTTCAACAAGACCAAGTGCAAGGTCCTGCACCTGGCCTGGGGCAATCCTTGTTATCAACACAGGCTGGGATATGATGTGATGGAGAGCAGCCTTGCAGAAAAGGCTGGGTACTGGTGGACAAAAAGCTGTATGGGAGACAACAATGTGCACTTGCAGCCCAGAAAACCAATTGCATCCTGGACTTCATCAAAAGAAGTGTGGCCAGCAGATTGAGAGAGATGATTCTGACATTCTACTCTGCTCTGGTGAGACCTCACCTGGAGTACTGTGTCCAGCTCGGGAGCCCTCAGCACAGGAAGGACATGGACCTGATGGAGTGGGTCCAGAGGAGAGCACAAAAATGATCAGAGGTCTGGAGCACCTCTCCTATGAAGACAGGCTGACAAAGCTGGGATTGTTCAGCCTGGAGAAAAGAAGTCTCTGGGGAGACCTTATAGTGGCCTTCCAGTACCTGAAACGGGCCTACAATAAAGCTGGAAAGGGACTGTTTACAAGGGCATGTGGTGATAGGACAAGGGGCAGTGGTTTCAAACTAGAGAAGGGTAGATTTAGATTGGACATAAGGGTGGTGAAAAACTGGACCAGGTTGCCCAGGGAGGTGGGGGAGTCTCCATGCCTGGAGACATTCAAGGTCAGGCTTGGTGCTCTGAGCAACCTGCTCTAGTTGAGGTTGTCCCTGCTCACTGCAGGGGGGTTGGACTAGATGACCTTCAGAGGTCCCTTCCAACCTAAGACATTTTGATTCTATGATTCTCTTGATGCTACAGCTTGCTTAGCATACAACCTTTAAAACAATTATTTTAACAAGGTTTTATAGTTATTAGGGATGTGATTGCTGCAAGTCACACAAAATTTAAAAAACACAGCCCACCGATGATACAAGGCTATATACCTGGGTCCCTCATATATCAGTGTAAACAAAAAGCAGATCTCTACAGTTCACTGAAGTCATGTTGTGATGAAACTCATTGTACTGGGTTTGTGTGACAAAGTTTTATTGGGGGAGCAGGGAAGCTACAGGGATAGCTTCAGTGAGAAGGTGCTTGAAGCTTCCCCTATGTCTGATAGATTTGATACCAGACAGCTCCAGATGGACTCACCTCTGGACAAGGCTGAGCCCACCAGTGATGGTGGTTGTGCCTCTGGGGGCAGAACCTGCACAACAGCAACTGTAGTCAGAGAGAGGAGTCAGAATACATGAGAGAAAGAACTCTGTGGAGATCAAGGTCAGTGAAGAAGGAGGAGGAGGTGCACCAGGCACCAGAGCAGAAATTCCCCTGCAACCCGTGGTGAAGACCATGTGATGCAGTCTGTCCCCTGCAGTCCATGGAGGACCCCATGCCAGAGCAGGTGGACGCAGGTCTGTGACACTGTTGGAAACCCACACTGGAGCAGGCTCCTGGCAGAACCTGTGGACCTGTGGAGAGAGGAGCCCATGCTGGAGCTGGTTTGCTGGCAGGACTTGTGATTCTGTGGGGGGCCCATGTTGGAGCAGTCTGTTCCTGAAGGACTACACTATCTGGAAGGAACCCACACTGAAGGAGTTTGTGAAGAACTGTAGCCCATGGGAAGGACTGATATTGGAGAAGTTATGGAGGACCATCTCCAGTGGGAGAGACCTCCACTGGAGCAGGTGAAGGGTGTGAGGAGTCCTCCCACTGAGGAGGAAGGAGTGGAAGAAACAACATATGATGAATTGACTTTAACCCCATTCCATGTTGCCCCAGTGTTTCACTCAGAGAAAACTGGGAGTAAAGTTAAGCCCAGGAAGAAGGGAAGAGTGTGTGTAGGGGGAGTCTTTAAGATCTGGTTTTATTTCTCATTAGCCTACTCTGATTAGCAACAAATTGAATTAATTTCCCCAAGCCGAGTCTGTTTTGCCTGTGACAGTAATTTGTGAGTGATCTCTCCCAGTCCTTATCTTGACCCATGAGTCTTTCATTATATTTTCACTCCCCTGTCCAGTTGAGGAGTGATAGAGCAGCTTTGGTGGGTACCTGGCCAGGGTCAACCCACCACACTCATGACAGTGGGATACATACCTGCTATGACTTTATGGATAAGAAACAGTAGCATTTGAAAATCATAACAGTGAAGTAAAAAATGCAGCCATCAAACATTCTTTTATTAAATGATACACGTCTGTGATGAAATGTCTTCTTTAGCTCTGGTCTAAGTGTTACAGCATTGCTCTTTGAAAAAAAAAAAGGAACTGGAAGAAACTGAAAAAGTGACACATGCCACTTGCCTCACTGAATGTTATTTTAATACTAATGTGGAAATTCTGCTTTGTGCACAAACACTTTTCTTTAGGGTAGATAAAAAAAAAACGCTCGAAGAATTCTGTATCTATTTCACTGGTGATGACAAGTATGTTAATTGCTTGCAGATAACATCTGCTCTAGTGAAATCAAGATGCAGACTCTTGCTGGACTGCTAGTGCTACACTTTGCACTTTGTCTAGGAGGTCTGCTGCTCTTTGCTAAAGTTTGAAGGGAGCTGAAGTGCCTTTGAATTTTTTGAGAATCTTCCAGTAACTGAAACCAAATCTGCCAGGAGTCCTGGGTCATCGCAATGTCTCTCTTTGAGCACAGGACTTACCTTTGAAGCTCAGAGACTTTCACTGACCATGACGCCGAAGTGTGCTCTGGCTGAAACAAGTTCATGGTGATTTGCCAACTGCCCTGCATGAGAGAGCCTCTGATTTCTTTCTGTTTACAGTAGAAGGTGAAGGGCCTCTCCTGCTAGAAAAGCATGAGCCTGGTAAATATAATGTCAGATCTAAGAAGCCCTTATCCTCTACAGAACAGATTTGCAATTTTACAGTGTGCGTATCCAGACCCTGCCATGAAGTTACTTGCCAGATGTGCCTATTGAGCCTGTCAATCACGGTGTTGAAGAAGCAACTCCAGACTGTTACCATTCCCCACTTCCAAACGTGCCTTTGTATATGTGTTCTTTAGTAAACTTGTAACTTCACTAAAATACTTGAATCTAATTAACTCTCCAACATGAGGAAAATTTCCTGGCAATCTGTTATTGCAATAGCATTTATGAGGGAGCAAGGGACAAACAACTCCCACTCATCCTTAAGAGTAGACCATTATTAAAATCCTAAGGACACAATGAATAGCAAGTAGAGGTCAATATGCAATTGCACACTTAATAGAGCTTGTTCTTTGCTTTTTTGGGTTCCCATCGGGAATAAAGTTCAACCATATACTGAGGGCTGTTGCCAAAATTTGTGTTGTCTGGGGGAAAGAAAAAAAAAAAGAAAAAAAGACATTTTCTTGTTTTTATTGAATTGCTTTCCAAGTTCTTCTGTGTGGGGATAATCAAATGCACAAAATATAGGATGGAAAAAACTACAAAGCAGCAGAGTTGCATAACAGGAGCTTATTGTATAGTGGATTGTATATAAGATCTACTCTCTAACTATGCAGATAAATCTATATTGGATTTATCACAGATCATTAAGTGAACATAAGTTAATGATCTTTTCCTATTGTGGCAAAGGGAAATCCTGCTACTAAGCTGTAAAATAATCCCTATAAAACATTTGTTCTTTGGTTCTGCTTTGGTTCTGCTTCGTGCAATGCTCACAAGTCTGTAGTGGAAGTGAAACCCACTTATCTCATGGAATCTAATTAAAGAAGGCTGTGGATTGACCAGACAGAGAGACCTAGACTGAGAACAGCAGCAAGAATTATCAGAGGTTTTTAAGCATACAGAAATATTGAAGGCATTGGAGTTATATTCTCCAGAGGAGAAACAACTAGGCACAACACAATGAGTCAAGTACACGTAGAACAGCTATGAAGAGAGGGGTAATACACTGTTCTTCATGTTCAGTAAGGATTAGACAAGGGGTTGCAAGCTAAACCCACAGCTAGGGGGATTTCAGTCCAAAACCAGAGAAAACTTTCTAAGAGGAATGACTGTGAAGCTCTGGAACAAATTGATGTGAAAGACTGTGAAATCTTTATCACTGTTTTGAAGAAGAGGCTGACCCTGCTCTTTCTGATGATGCAGCTGCTCCTGTAATCGGTTAAAGAGATGGTTTAAAAAGGTTCTCAAAGGTAAAAAGTATAACTTGACAAAACAAGAGCCACCTAAGGGAAATGGTCTTTCTGTTTTATAAGGTATTCCCCAAAATTCTAACCAGCATCAGTCTCAAAGGAAGCTGAGCAGCAGGGTCTCCTCTCATTAAATCACTGTAGCAATGGCAACATCATTTCTCTTTTTAACTTTGTGTCAGCCAAAGTTTTGAGGTAGTTCTGGCTACACATTTTCCTCAAAACAAGCACATCAAGGAGATTTTTAAACTCTAAAACTAGATTTTATTTGATTACCGACTGAAACAAAGTCTCTTTTTGAACAGTAAAAATTTCAATCTGCTGGGAATGACAAAATAAAAGGAAAACAAATCTCTCCTTGTCCCCTTGCCTACTGTGCCATTGCACTGAGGGGGGAATCCTTTCCCCAAGAATTGTCTCAGCTCAGGAATGTTTAGCAGCTTCCTGGGATGCAAGAAATTACACACATTCCCTTTGTGTCCCTAAATAAGTCAACCTCTTTTCCTTACAGCTGAGGCAAGGCTGTACATCTGCCTGCTGCTCCTGTGAGAATCAGCAGAGTGCCCGCTCATGCTGCTGACCTTCAGCCACCCCTGAACTCCTCACTCCAGCCCTGCACACCCAGTCTTCTTTCCTGGCATGGCTCAGGTTTAGTTTGTCTCCAGGGAGGGCTGTTGACCTAACTCCCGGGGCTTCCATCTGAACCCCAACAGTCACCACAAGAAACAGGGAACAGGCATCTTTCCTCCCTGTTGTCAGGTGTAGCCCTCTCAAGGAGCACAGTACCTTGCATGCAGTAAATGCATGAAACAGCTCCGATCTGTCACAGCAAGATAAACCTTCTGGCATCACATCCACTCTCAACAACAAAAGGCTTTCTGCTATATTTTACCCCTTGCTTTGTTTTCACACCATTTTTCTTTTGGTTGTTCTCTAAAGGAAAGCTGGAAAGTTTCCCTGCACTGGTTTGCACTCAGAAAGGACAGAGATAATGTTTCACAATAATCCCAAATTTGTCAAATATTGCAGAACAAGCATTGTGGAGAGGTGGGACAACAACTGAATCAGTATTTTGGTCCAGTGAGAAACTTTGCATTACATAAGTCATGTGATGTGACAACATTCCCATAAGTGCAGAAACCCTCCACTTCTGCTCTGTAAGCACTATTTAAATGAACAAAGACCTCAGGTCTCAGGAGTATAGAGCATCTCAGATATAGCTGAAAATCAAAAAGAAAAACAAACCAAAAGAAATTAAGAGTCAAATTAAAATAAAATGAAGGTCAGTAGATTAATCAGAGAGAGATTTCAGAGCTGGTTATATACAGTTTACCAGACAGGCAACAAGGTTTGTCAGCACAGATAACAGAATACCAGAAAACAGTGTTTGTTTAGTGTAATTTATTTGTAAATTTTGTGGATTGTTTTTTGTGGTTGTTGGGTTTTTTGTGTGTGTTTCTTTTTGATGTTGTTGGGTTTTGGTTTTTTTGTTTTGCTTGGTTTTGTCTTTGCTTTTGTTGTGTTTTCTTTTCTTTCTTTCTTCCTTCCTTCCTTCCTTCCTTCCTTCCTTCCTTCCTTCCTTCCTTCCTTCCTTCCTTCCTTCCT
>JANIJG010004343.1:5032-18704 GCA_024611175.1 Megaceryle torquata | reverse complement strand
CCCAGCACTGCAGGGGGGTCTCCCCAGAGCCCTGGGAGCAGAGGGGCAGGATCCCCCCCTCCCCTCCTGCCCACGTTGCTGGGGGTGCAGCCCAGGGTGCCACTGGTGCTGTGCTGCCAGCACACGGGGCTGGCTCAGCACCAACTTCTCACCCAGTCCGAAGAAGTGCCTGTCCTTGTTGTCTTACATGACTGAAAGTCCAGATGCCATCAGGAGCATCACACAGCAGTGTAGCTTTTGATGCTGGGAAGATCGGGGAGCTTGCTGCTACAGATTCATAGCTGAGAGCATTCCGTGGGAGCTGCAGCCACACTGCTGCCTGGCAGTGTAAATATATCCTCAGCAGCCTTTCAAAATAGCACGCTGGGCTTCAGTTCATCAGCACATCTTGAAATGTCTAATGGGTTCTTCCGCCCAGTTGTCTGCCCTGTTCTGCTGCACAGATGACTAATGCACTTGTGAATCAACAGCTCATCCCCACAATGAAGTCAGAGTGGTTTGAAGCACACTCGTGGGTTTCGTTTTGCCCAGAGGCCACGGTGGTTCAGTGGCTGCTGGCTGAATGTCCTGAGTCCAAGGTGCTGCAGCTGGCTGGTAACCTCATCAACCATCTTTGGGCTCCTGAATCACTCGCTATGGGCCTGAGGGAAAATTTTGCCCTTAGTCACGATGAATGTATGTGTCAGGATAGATGTTCTGGCAGGATATGAGGAAATATCAACCAGTGAAGTAGCTGAAGTGAGTAGATGCCTCCTTTGCACATCTCCCTTGACAGAACAGTGATTGTGAGGGTGGGACTGGCTTATCTGGAAGTGACCAGTGGGCACTGGTGTGGTGGGAAAGAGTCTGCAAGATACAAGGCAGGGAGTGTCAAATACCCCCCCTTTTAGGGCATTTCTGCACCTCTTTTCTTGTATTTGGGTTTTGCCATGAGGTAGAAACCGCTTTCAGGATATGTCTGTGGACTCTGCGTAGAATGCCTTCAACTTTTCCTCTCCTTTAAAAGTTGCTTGGACAGTTGCAAGGAAGAGATGTGAACAAATGATGATTTAATGCTGAGCCTTTCCCATGGGACACTGACCAACCCTGAGGAAAATACTGTATAAAAACTCCTAAATCAAGAGCCAGGTTAAATGCACAGTCCGAATCAGGGCGGTCTGCTAGAGATAATTTAACTTCTGCTTGTAAAATGTTTGCTTTTTAAACTCTTCCCCAGACTTGTCATTCAACAATATTGAAGTCATCGAGGGCCTGGATACCCTTGTCAAACTGCAGGACCTCAGTCTCTACAACAACAGGATATCTAAAATTGAGCACATGGACACATTGCAAGAGCTGCAGATTTTCTCCATAGGAAAAAATAACCTGGATGCTCTGGAAGATGTGAGTGCTCCCTGTCTTTGCAAATGTTCCCTATCTAGGGATCAAATAATCTAAAATTGATATTTACCACTGTGTCTGAGCCCCTCCTTTAGAGGAGAAAATTCTCTTTAGGATTTCACTGCCTCTGTTGTGGGTTTGATAAGTGTTAAGTGCTTACTACAGCTATTTCCCTTTTAGTTTATTGACTCATGGGGAGCTGGTCCTGTTTCTGCTGTCAGCAGTGGCAAAATTCCCACTACTTCCCATGAAAGCTAAGAAAGGAATAAACACAGGGCAACGGGTGCAAGATGGAGCATAAGAGGTTCTGCAGAAACATAAGGAAAAACTTCTACACTGTGAGGGTAACAGAACTGTCCCAGGCTGCCCAGAGGGGTTGTGGAGTCTCCTTCTCTGGAGAGATTCCCAACCCACCTGGCTCTGTTCCTGTGTGACCTGCTCTAGGTGGTCCTGCTCTGGCAGGGGTTTGGACTCGATGATATTTCAAGGTTACTTCCAACCCTTAACATTCTGTGATTCTCTGAATACCTACTTATGACAAAAGGAGAGAATGGAGACTTGGATTTATTTGGGGTCCAACCTAAGACCCCTGATTTGTCCACCTTCTCTCTACACCCATCATTTATATCTTCCCAATTGGAATTTAAGTATTTCCTTTCCTGAAAACATCAGAAACTCCTCATTTAATACATCACCTGTGTTTGGCAGCAGAGCAGGATACGTATTGCAGTGTAATTGTAATAAGAGCAATGAATTTCAAGGCTGTGTCTCCCCAGCACTGGGAATTACAGCATTTTTTTCCAGGCTGCCCAGAGAGGTTGTGGAGTCTCCTCTAGAGACTTTCCAGCCCCACCTGGATCTGTTCCTGTGTGGGCTGCCCTGGGTGACCCTGCTCTGGCAGGGGGGTTGGACTCGCTGATCTCCAGAGCTCCCTTCCAACCCCTGCCATTCTGTGATTCTTTCCCCCTGGCATAGGTGATTTATCTCAGGAGGTTTAAAAAGTTACGCACGTTGAACCTGACGGGGAACCCTCTCTGCGACGACCAGCGGTATACGCTCTTTGTTGTTGCTTATCTTCCAGACCTGGTATATTTGGACTTCAAGCTTGTGAGTGACAGCACGGTGAGTGTTTTCTGCCTTCCCTGCTTGTGCAGTTGGGCGATGGCATCTTACAGAGCATTTGGTTTTGTTGGTGCGCCAGAGATATTCAAGCACTCGGGGCAGGTGCCCTGCAGAAATTAGGCTTAGAGAAACACACGGTGTTTATTCTGCCTCCACCTAACAGCTGTGAACCTGTAGGCCAAATTCTATCAAATCTGACAAGGAGGTAGAGGTGTCGGAGGCGTGATGTCTTCACAAGCTTTTGTGAAAATCAGCAGCTGTGTGTGGGAGAGGGGCCTGGCGAACGTTGCCACAGAGAGGCAGCAGTGTGAGTGAGAAGGCAGCGAGCCTTCTGAGAGCGCAGAAAAGCTTGGAGGAGATCAGTCTTGAGACATGAATCCAGGGCAGAGGAGGCTCAGTGGTCCTGCTGCTCACTGAGCAGTTTGTTTCAGGAGCAGACAGACAGACAGACCAACCAGTCAAGCAGGGGCCACTGAGTGTATTTCCTGCTCTTGATTCCTGAGAACAGGACAGTGCATCCACATCAGTAACCCGTGGGGCTGCTTTTTGATCCCAGCACTCAAAGGAACAAAGAAGAGGGGATTTTTGTTGTTGTTGTTGTTAGTAACCAAAGAACATGATTAATTGTAGATTGGCTTGGCACAGAGCAGGAACTGCACTTGGAATATACATCCCTCTTCCCATAGGAGTGGAAGGGCTTTCCAGGTCATTAAGTCCAGTCCCTGCTCGTACAGACAGTATGTCATAGAACTGCATACTTAAATCTGTCAAGCTTCAACATCAAGCTAATTAGGTTCTTGCCCCTGCTACTGCCTCGCCATCCACTCCTCCAAAGAGCCTCCTCCTCCCTAGTAAATGTGTTAAACTCGCTCACTGGTCAAATCAGAGCTCAAATTCTAGAAGTCAAAACAGGGTATCCTGCTAAAAAAAGACAAAAAAACCCAAACCCAAACACAACCTTGAAGATGAGGAAATTGGGGAAAAAAAAAGGTTTCCTGGGACTGAATCAGCTCAGATGCATTGAATACAGAGTCAGAGTAACCCGCCAACAAACAATGAGATGGGGAATGGATTAGGAATTTCATGTGTAATTTAATAAAAAGCCCACAAAGAAAGGGAGATGCAGATGGCACTGGGGTGCATGTTCTGGAAAGATCAAATGCTCATGCCCAAATCTGTTGAGTGATGCTGGATATTCTAATAAAAATACCTTCTTTGTTTGCATTTCTCAGCGAGAAGTTGCAGTTCTAGAGTATCAAGATCATACTGAGCTGTTGGAACGTGAGGAGGCTCGAGCACTGGCTCAGCAGGAGGAGAACCAGGTGAAGCAAAAGGAGCTGGAATTCCACAAGGTATGTTTTCTGTGGCTGGTTGTATATCGCCTCAGGAGCAAAAAGCACAACACATAGTGACTTCTCTTTTACCTGCCTGAAGATTTACTGAGAGGTAAACATCTACTCTGCTAAAACTACAGCCAGGAATAATCTCTGTCATCTCTGAGTCTCATCTTTTGAATGAAACCAGGAGCTGCTGTGGAATACACATGATGTGGGAGAACATAATTCTTTTGGCTATTCAGTGAAGCTACAGATGTAGACCCTGTGAAGCTAAATAGTCCATCATACCTGAGGATCTTATCAGCCTGACGTGAGATTAAGAGAATTATGGATCTGAGGGAACTGTTAATGTTTTCATGGCGCAGTGACTTTTTTTGATCCTTCACATTAAGTTAATGCTTTTCATTAGTTTTATGGTTAAACTCTTCAGGGCTTTCCGAGATCACTATTGGCCCGTGAATGGACTGAAAATAAGACCAGGCAGAATGGTGCTTTCAGTTATAGTCTGGCTCTGTATTCCAGAGCTCCAGAAGATCATACTGTCTGCAGAGCGGGAGGGGGTTCAGTGACAGGGAGGACAACTGCAGCTCTTTCCTTGTCCCTCCCCAATGTCCATGGACTCTTTATCTGAAAGGCTTAATAGCCTTGCAGTATGTGGTTGTCTGTGATTGTGTCTTAGATAAGATTAAACAGTGTTTTCTATCCTTAGGCTAGAGAGTTCTAGCAGCAAAGCCACCAGGATGGTTTGCTTTGCACTTCAGTCACGGTGGTGTTCCTGTCTTGGTTGGCATATCTGCACAAGGGTCCTCTGCTGTGAAGGTGCTTATAGGAGAGGGGAGGACTTGGCAGCAGATTGGCACTCTTTGTTTTACTTCTATTGCTTTGATTCTCTTCAAAGACAGCCTTTGTGGAGTACCTGAATGGATCATTCCTGTTTGATGATATGTACGCAGAGGATGCAGAAGCTGCCAAACTGGTGTGCCTGCCTGGAGTGGGTGACCTGCTGCAGGCATATCCTTCCTGGGTTTAGAAAACCAACAGCTAAACCATAATGCCTCGAGTAAAGAAGGAGGTGCATCCACAGGGACTCCTCATCCTTTGCTTTTGTCCAGGCCTGAGAGCTGCATTGATATAAGATCTGAGTGTTCAGTTTTGGAAGGGTACCAAAAAAACCCACTGCAAGACCGTGAGACCCCTGACAGCTTTAAGGCTTGATATCTCCTGAAATATGAGGGCTACAAATTGTTTATATTGCTGGCAAGCTGGCCAGCCCAGCTTGAAACACCCCATTTGTAAAACCACTCGTTTCTATCACCAACAGCTCATGAGATTCCAGCATTTTCAATTCTCCCCCTTGTAATTACCATATTCCTTTTCCTTCCCTCAAATCAAATGGAATTTTGGTAGCTTTCTTTTCTGACCCTTCAAGAATCGAGGCTTTGTACTTTGTTTAAGCCTGGAATCCACTTAACGTTTAAAATGAGCTAGAAGATAAATCTCTGTCGGTTAGGTTGTGAGAGCGGAGTCGCTAAAATCACGATGAAATTGAAGTGGTGGGAGATAGGAACAGACTAATCAGAATGATATGAGTCGTGTATCTCACAACCTGCCAGAGCTGGCAACATGAAGTTTTCAGGCCAGAGCTTTTTTCTGCTCATCTCTCCTACACAGGGGATCAGAAAGCAGACGCTTTTTTGCCTTTTTTTCTTTTCTCATTCAGATTAATAGAGCATTGTCAAGGCCAGTAACTTGACCTTCCTTAAAATTGCATTACCCTGTTGGGGAAAAATGCATCACAGCTTAACTACAATAGACTCTAGAAACAATTCCATTGCCAAGATAATAGCAGAAGAAAAATTGACGTTATTTTGGTGATGCTACCAAGTCGGTAGTTTATTCTGTGCTCTGGCTGTAGGCTCCAGAGCTGTATTTATTAACTACACAGGCACCGTATTCACGCTTGTGAAGACAGATAGGGTTGTACGCTTCATTCCACTGCTGTGTCAGAAAAAAAGTCAGAGAAGTCTCTGTATTTCCTTTTTTTTTTCATGCATCAAGGCCTTTTTCTCCCTCAAGTTGCCACAGCTTCCTCCATACCCTTAAAATAGCAAAATCCGACACATAAAACATGGATGGGTGACCCAATCCTGCCCCAGAGAGGAGTATTTAGTAGCCTCCTCCCAGCAAGAACCACAGAGTTTACATACCAGTAGCTCGTAACTCCTGTTGCTCAAATTTCAGAGGTAGAAGGAACATAGGATGTTGCTCCATTGAACAAGCAATATACCTTGACTCTGGTGTCACGTACAGGAAGGAGTTTGTCTCAGTTTGTGAGAACCTGTTTAACTATGGTCTGGAGGAGTATGAAAAACGAGAAGCTGAAGTATCTGATTTCTACCAAAGCCTTTGTGAAGCGTTAACAGCCAACCAGCAAGAAGGCAGGAAAGTCATCCTAGAGTTTGAAAATCGGAACAAAACGGTAATGTTGTTATGCTTGTGTTTGATAGATGATTTCTCTACGTCCTAGGCCAGCTTTTCATTTCACCGAGGACAAGGGCAACTCCTTTAAAAGGAGGATAATGATTCTGGATTTACACTGTTGTAATAGGAATCAATACTTAATCCCTAATTGCAGAACCACAGAGTGGTTGAGGTTGGCAGGGACCTCTGGAGATCATCTGGTCCAACCCTCCTGCTCCAGCAAGGCCACCCAGAGCAGGACCTTGTCCAGGTGGTCTTCAAGTATCTCCAAGGATGGAGACTCCATAGCCTCTCTGGGCAACTTCTTCCAGTGCTCAATCACTGATCTTTCCTTACTTTTCCCTCTCCTTCTCCAGAGACTCTCAAGACTTGCCTGGATCTGTTCCTGTGTGGGCTGCCCTGGGTGACCCTGCTCTGGCAGGGGGGTTGGACTCGATGACCTCGAGAGGTCCCTTCCAACCCCCACCATTCTATGATTCTCTGTTTTTTACAGTATAAAACTAAACCAAGAAAAATTGTTGCGTTAGCTGATATTTTGTCACTAACTAATAGAATGTTAAAAGTCTTCTTAGTACTTTAGGTAGGAAAAGAATTTGGGGATTGAAGTTTCAACCCTTTGGGCAAAAATACAGCCAGCTAACACTGATGGACTTTATCTGTACTGGAAAATCAGCGTAGGAAAAAATTAACATGTCATAATGTTATCTTATTGCCCACAGAGGTGAAGGGCCTTCAAGGCTTTGCAGAAAAAAAAAAAGTAGCTAAACATGCTGTGGGTTTTTTACTTCTTTTTTTTTGCCACCCACTAAAGCTACAGGTCTTTAAGAAAATGGAAATGCTCAACCTTTCTTTGAGTTTAAATATTTTTGAGTTGATTTTAAACATATAGAGAGATTTCTCAGATTTAATGCCGCTCCCCTTCTCTTTGAAGCCTCCAATAGCTTTTCCTTCCTTGAAAGATGGGGAAGAAAAGGAAGGAGATTGCAGGGTATTTGGATTGTTTGCAAGTAATTTTCTGCTTCAGTTCATTTTGTCAACAACGCCTCAAAGAACTTTCACCAAAAAAAAAAAAATTGATAAAGGTATCGTAATGTATTTCGAGTCTTTTTTTTTTTTTTTTTTAAGCAGAAATTAACTTTTTTTTTTCATTCTGCTCAACGACAGCCACCCATTGTGGCTGCCAGGGGAGCAGCTTCCAGCGGGATCTCTTTCTGCTTGTGTATAATAGATGGATCATTATTTTGTCTCCACAGTAAAAAATACAGGGGAGGAGGGTGGCTAAAGCCTGGTGACACTGTCAGCTGAACAGAGCAAGGCCCTGACAGCTGACACCAGGCAGAGTCACGAGCGCTGGCTCCCTTTGAAAACTAGGTCACTTTTATTTAGGTGCCTTGTCACAGGCTGGCACTGCTGAGTCACTTTGCACCCAATCCTTGAATCCTGCTGACTCACGCCAGCAAAATAACTCCATCAGCTCTCATGGGGACATGGGTTGGCAGCCTTATCAGAAGACAACATCTGAAGATTGAGGTGCATACACAATTAATTTGAGCTTGAATTCCCCATATATCTTCTATTAAAACCCAACCAAACAAAACCCACAAAACCCTGCCAAAACAAACAGACAAAAACCCACCCCAAAATCAAATCCAAAGAACCACATCTGAGGCCACACTTTGGCTCCTTGGCTCTTTATCTGATGACCTGCAAGCTCAGCTACGGATGGAGCTGCAAGAGCAGGACACAGTGGTCAGAGAGGCAGTTTTCCTATCGATACTGGAGGAGACGGTGTTAGAACCGAGTGCTGGATTTTTAACAGCATTTCCCCATTGATTTCAAATCACCTGAGGAGTTCAAAAGGTGCAGAGGTCCCCAGCAGACCGAGATCTCTAAGCTGCTCTTTGGGACTGTTGGTCTCACTGTAATCCTTTCATGTAGACTTGGGTAACCTGTAAAATAACTCTGCTCTCTGAAGTTGCTTAAGGAGCAAAGAAGCATTAAAAGCCTTGAACTTTGAAGTTATTGTTCCCAGAGGTGCAGCTGGAATGGCTGGGGAGCTTTTGGAGCCTCTGAACTTGTTTACATTAGAAAAGAAGATACCACGCTCCCTCCTCCCACTCTTTTAACGCCACAAAGTTTGGCTAATCTGGTCCCATTTCAGACAAGTCTTGGCAATGACTTTTGTCAGAATTCTCTATTTTAGCCCATTCCATTCTCTCACAAGTGGATTAGACAGCTCAAAACATGTATATTTTCCCCCTCCAAATAACATTTGATTGTTAACTTATTTTGAACTGGCTTGAAAATAATACAAGGCCCAGCACAAGAGGATTTTTTATTTATTTGTAATCCAAGAAATCGTAATTCTCGTCTGATACAAAACTGACATCAGTATTTAATTCTGAAGGACAATAAATCCTTGCTTTAAGAGGAAGGCAGACAATGATAGGTATTCCATATTCAGAATACTAAATCCTGACCCTACAGAAGTCAGTCAGGATTCTCCCTGACACGAAGGAGATCAGGATTTAGACCTGCATTTCTTCCTGCAAAGTCATCGTTAATCTCTTTTTTTGTGGCCAGCAAAGTCAAGAATCTAATATTTTATTTTTTTTACTTGAAACATGTCAGAATGGGAACCAAATTTGAAGCATAGAAGGGGCAAAGTCTTCTGCTGACTGGAGGCTGAGGAAGTGTTGTCACCAACTCTGCTGGCGCTGCCCCGATGTCGTTAGCACGGTAGCAAACCTCAGCACTGTTGACTACCCAGTATGTAAATCTGGAGACTTCCTGAATCATCACATTTCATTTCAGCTCAGCAGCAGCAGGAACTTTCCTCACATATGTAACAAGTTAATTAAATTGCGGTAGAGTGCTGAACACAAACTATAAGTAATTTATGTATCTCTCGCTGTGTTTAGAGACTGGATGAGATTCATAATGCCAGTAGTAAGGACATTGCTGAGTCTAAACGAGCTGAGTACCAGGAGGACATCCTTCAGCTGTCAGAAGCACTCATGACCTTGGAAATGCTGATAGCTGACCAGCTGGAGGTAAGGGTCAAGCACCTCTGAGACCTCACATCCAGAATGTGGGGGGAAGGGTCATTTTTCTGTTGCTGCACCCCTCTGTTTAGCACCCCATTGCACAAAGAGGGGGGCATCGGTCTTCCAGTCAGGCTGGTTTGTCTCCATCTTATTTTTCCTTCTGCTCAGAGCTGATCTGGATGAGATCAGGCCCCAGACACTGATCCATTGCTCTCGGAGCAGAGTGCAGGATGTCCTTCCCATCTATCCAAGCTGATCTCTTAGGCTTTAGAGGAAGCGACTTGTGGTCATTCAGTCATTTTTTAGGTCTGCAGAAGTCGCTGCATAACATGGGGTAGGCATTTGGGATTCTAGAGGTGTAATCCTTTGAAGCTGATCTTTCCAATGAATAAGATTACACACACTCCTGCTCAGCTCACTGCACTCGCTTGCGTAATAGCTGCTTTTCTTCTCCCCAGACTTTTCCTCAAAAACTAGGGCAGGGCTGCTAATGTGCATCTCCATTTAAAAAATAAAAGGAATCTGTTTAAAATTAGCAGGCAGGAGCTGCAGCCCGTGCACAGGCAGACACAGCAGTTTACTTTCCTAGATGCGCACGACAGAAAGCAGCAGCTCAAAATGGATTCTTCCCTGCATCAGGATTGTGCCTTTTTTAGTGTTTTCTGGTTTACATCTCCTCACTTATCTGCAGTCACTGAGGGAGTGAGCAGAAGCCTTTCTCCCTGGGTGAAATGCAGAAGCATTTCTCTCCTCGGGTGGCTGTATTTGAACTGTTGTACCGAGACATTGAAGTGCAACACTTCACAGCTTCTCCATCAGCCATATTTGAGAGGAAACAGGCAGCAGCATTTGTAGTTTCTAAGGATTAAACCAAAAGCTGCAGTAAGCCCAGGTGTTGGTTATGCTTCCGACAAGAGGTTCTTCATAGCTAGGAGAGGGCTGTGGAATGGCCACGCACGGGAATAGAGCACTCCCTGTACAGGACTGAGGGGAGGGTGAAAAAGGATCAGCTGCCTTCCTCCAGACACTGGGGGAAGGTATCATTCAGCTTCCCTCCAATAAACTGGTTCTGATTTTCTGTCCCTGAAGGAGGAAAGAAAATCTTGCAGTGCTTTCCAAACACTTGAAATGCTTGAGGCAGCTCAGTTTCTGACTGTGCTGGTAACAGCCATGAGTCCAAATTGTAATCACTTGTAGATTCTGCCTGGACTCCCTGACATGTTTATGCATGTTTTCATTGTCATATTTTCTCTTTTCCTCTCTGTTAAGGAGCTAATAAAGGATTTTACAAGAAACATTGCTGTGATAGCATCAACGTTCATTGACAACGTTAAAGGGATATATCCTTTGGACAGTACATTGGCCTGGACCTCCCGGTGATGTACGTGTATCTCACCTCCAAATCCAGAAATAAGCCATCGGTATAGATTTTGATTTATTTCTTTTGCTAAATTCACTGAAAAAGTGAATCCCAGCTTTGCAGGAATGGTCATTTAAGGTGCCCAGCTTCTTCCTGTGGAGACTCTAGAAAGCATAGAAGGATTTAAGTTCTCCTGGGCTGAGTTGGTAGGACTTAGGCAGCTTTCTCCCCCTTGGGAATCTTTCTCTCTTCTCCAAACAGCCATGACACAACCCTGGGAAGATGTGGTCAGACTGTTTTCTGTGTACATTCTTGCCTTTGTACATTCTGTATTTTGCAAACCCAGGCCCTCTCTCTGTTCTGTGTAAAATATGGCAGTGAGGATGAGAACCCGAGTGCGATTCAGAGCAGAAAGTGTATGATGTCCTGACACCTCAGCAGCTTCTGGCAGCAGCCGGGCTCTTTCCTGCAGCAGCCCACTGTGCAGACACTCAGTCTCTTGTTCCAGGAGATCATTTCATCTCTACAAGTGAGTGGTGGGGTCAGGTTTTTCCTTAACCATCTGCTTTACGATGACCCAGTGCCGGGACCTGGAAAACCGTCACCACGAGAAGCTGCTGGAGATCTCCATCACCACGCTGGAGAAATCAGTCAAGAATGAGCTTGATGAGGATTTGCCAGAGGATGTTCGAATGGTGAGGGCACCAAAATATTAATCTCTGTTGGGGAGCTGGCAAGAAGAGAAGGCCACGGTCTCTTCTCGGAAAGGGGCAGGCTTTCCAGGAGGTTCAATGTGTCTAAAGCCATGGCTAAACCAGAGCAAAACCTCCTCCCAAGGGGTCCCGGTTGCTTGGCTGAACTGCAGTGGCACCAGACATCTCCACTGACTAGGACAGCTGATAACTGCACTGCACACCTCCCTGGGGGCTGCCAGGGCTGGTGGCAGCAGCCCAGGAGAAGTGCTGAAGGAATCTCTCTCCTGCCTCCAGCACAACTCACTTCCCTGGCTGATTTCCAGACAGCCCCAAGCCAGCAGGCACTTTGGCAGCATCTTTGCTGCACTCGCAGCTGGTTTTGTTCAGATTCTTCCTGCTCCCCTCAGACAGTCCCAGCTCTGACTCCCTTGCACCGGCGCTCAGCTTGCCTCAGTGATTTCCAAAGCCCGTCCTGGAGCTCCCTGGCCTGTGAGCTGCTCTGGAGGCAGGACATGACATTTCAAACAGAGCCTTCCACGGTACCATCGGCTTTGCTGTGATAGCAAAGATCCCTGAAGCCTTTCAGAAAGCAGAGATCGTTGCAGTGCTCCAGTCAGCAACTCTGCCAACCTTTTTGCCTCCATTAAGTGGCTAAACGACTTGAGTTTTGAATTCACTGGCGTTTTGCTTTGTCCAGATTATCCCAGCCCCCCCCATTACTCCAGGTAATCGAGAGCTGATGGACACAAACCAGCCCCCTCAGCCCCCTCCCCAGGGGAGCTGCCTGCTTTCTGGCCTGTGCAGATGGCCACGGTTTCGCACCGTTGCTGTGCACCCATTTTGCCTCTCCGCTGTCCATGTCCACAGAGCAGCAATCTTCATTTGTTCAGCAGCTGCACTTGGCTGCAGGAGGAGGGTCATTACGCTTTAGCGAAGCCACCCTCCATTTAGAGCTTTGGGGGAAGTCACTGCTTCGATTAGAAGCTAGGACTTTCCAAAAAATGAAGATTTACAGCCAGTGCCACAGCAAGAGACCCTTCAAAGTGTGATTTTCCGCTTCCCGCACTTGCTGGGCCAGGCAGGCAGAGCCTTCGCAGTCTTAGCTCAACCCCAGCTGCCCACAGGGGCTGAGAGAATAGAATCATAGAATCCCAGACTGGTTTGGGTGGGAAGGGACCTTTCAAGGTCATCTGGTCCAACCCCCCTGCAGGGAGCAGGGCCATCTGCAACCAGAGCAGGGTGCTCAGAGTCCCAGCCAACCTCCCCTGCAATGGTGCCAGGGATGGGGCAGCCACCACCTCTCTGGGCAACCCTCAGCATCAAAAATTTCTTTTCTCCAGTCTAAATCTTCCTTTTTAATTTAAAACCATCACCCCTTTTCTTCCAACAGGCCCTGCTAAAAAGATTGTCCCCATCTTTTTTATAACCCCCTTTTAAGTCCTGAAAGGCTTCCCGAAGGAGCCTTCTCCTCTCCAGGCTGAACACCCCCGACTCTCCTAGCCTGGCCCCAGCAGAGGGGTTCCAGCCTTCGGAGCATTTTAGTGGCCTCTTCTGGATCTGCTCTAATAGGTCCACGTCCTTCTTGTGCTGAGGACTCCAGAGCAGTGGACACTCAGCAAGTTTGGTCCCAGCTCCAGCAGGCAAGGCCAAGGGTGCTGCCTCAGTTTCCCCCAGCCATAGATGGATCACACTCCACTACACCATAGCGAGGCCCAGACACATCCTCGTGAAGGTTAAAGCTCTGGACTCCTCCTGCTGACTAGGGCTTTGTCCGTTCCAAACAGAGGGCTGATTTTCTTCCCCCTAGAGCACTGCAGTGACCATGCTGCTCATTTGAGCTCTGCTGCTTTTGCTGTGCTCCCACACCCCCCACCTCCTCTCATCCTGTCACGTTACCTCCTTAGCTTCTCACGGACAAAACCACCATTGTCAACTCACTCAACACGTCCCATGGCATCCGCCTGCTGAAGATCAATAAGCGAGAGAGCGACATCTTCTGCAACACCTACCGCTGGCAAACCTCTGTGACCGAGAAGGTAAGAGATCCGAGTGCCCAGGAGCTTGGGGCACAGGCAGTTCCAGCCCAAGTGCTGGGGACATTGCTAGGAAAGCCACTTTGATGGAGCCCTCGGTGCTCCAGGGACCCTGGCAAGGGGTCTTCTTTGGTGTGTCAGAGCCTGGCCCAGGCTGCCCAGAGAGGTTGTGGAGTCTCCTTCTCTGGAGAGATTCCCAACCCCCCTGGACCCTGCG
>JANIJG010004342.1:0-101673 GCA_024611175.1 Megaceryle torquata | reverse complement strand
ACGAGGCACATACAGGACAACCAGGTGGTAAGGCCCAGTCAGCATGGGTTTATGAAAGGCAGGTCCTGATTGACTAACCTGATCTCCTTCTATGACAAGGTGATCCGCTTAGTGGATAAGGGGAAGGATGTAATGTTGTGTATCTGGATTTTATTAAAGCTATTTACACTATTTCCCAGTGCTTTCTCCTACCTATGGCTTGGACGGGCATAAGCTTCACTGGTTAAAAAATTGTCTGGGCCCAGGGAGTTGTGGTGAATGGAGTTAAATTCAGTTAGTGGCCAGTCACAAGTGGTGTTCCCCAGGGCTCGGTATTTGGGCCAGTTCTCTTTAATATCTATCAGTGATCTGGATGAGAGGATCAAGGGCACCCTCAGCAAGTTTGCAGATAACACCAAGTTAGGTGAGTGTGTTGATCTGCTTGGAGGTAGGAAGTCTCTGCAGAGTAATCTGGCCAGACTGGATCAATGGACCAAGGCCAATGGTATGAAGTTCAACAAGGCCAAGTGCTGGGTCCTGCACTTCGGTCACAACAATCCCCTGCAACACTACAGACTTGGGAAAGAGTGTCTGGAAAGCTGCCTGACAGAAAAGGACCTGGGTTTGTTGATTGACAGCCACCTGAGCATGAGCCACCAGTATGCCCAGGTGGCCAAGAAGGCCAACAGCATGCAGGCCTGTATCAGAAATAGTGTGGCCAGCAGGACTGGGGAAGTGATTGTCCCCTTGTACTCAGCACTGCTGAGGTCATACCTCGGACATAATATTCAGTTTTGGGCCCCTCACTACAAGAAGAACACTGAGGTGCTGGAGAGTGTCCAAAGAAGGGTATTGAAACTGCTGAAGAGTCTAGAACACAAGTCCTAAGAGGAGTGGCTGAGGGAACTGGGGTTGTTCAGCCTGGAGAAAAGGAGGCTTAGGGGGTACCTTGTTCCTCTCTACAACTGCCTGAAAGGAGGTTGTAGCAAGGTAGGGGTTGGTCTGTTCTCCTGTGTAGCAAGCAATAGGACAAGAGGAGATGGCCTCAAGTTGTGCCAGGAGAGGTTTAGGTTGGGTATTAGGAAAAATTTCTTCACCAGAAGGGTTGTAAAGCCCTGAACAGGTTGCCCGGGGAAGTGGTGGAGTCAGCATCCCTGGAGGTATTTAAAAGGTGTGTAGATGTGGTGCTGACAGATGTGGTTTAGTGGTGACTTGGCAGTGTGGGGGTGACAGTTGGACTTGATGGTCATGAAGGTCTCTTCCAAACAGAACAGTACTATAGTTCTATGACTAAATATTTTCTCAGCATGATGGAAACACCATCTGATAGCATCTCTCGATGAGCAATTCCAGTCCATAGGTGAAAGGGGTTACCTGAATCATCCAGTGCCCACTGTTGCTAGCATTCATGTTTGGTCTGAAAGTGCTTTCATAGCTCCTGGTGCATGGGCTGGCAAAACTCGTCCTCATCTCTCACCTCCAAATGGATTTCCCTTGCTGTGTAAGAAACTCAAGGTCTGTAACAAAAGACTGACAAAAAGCCCCAACTCTTACAGCTCAGTGGGAGATGCCAGAGACATCATGGAAGTCACAAATTTTTATCATAGTAGAAAATGAGACAAATTCCCAGATGATTCTAGAAAGTGAAATGATAGAAGGGTAGGATGAGCCTGCAGTCATTTGTGCACAGAGGGGCAGAGAGGTAATTCCAGCTGCGCCATCTCTAGCTGGAGATACCCTTGAGACTAGAGAAGTATCATGCAACTTTCTGAGGCATCTGCTTATCTACCCATTTAGGGATTGCACAGGTTTTGCCTTGAAATGTTCCTTTCCCATTCTCCTGAGGGCCGCTCTGTCATACCCAGTGTGTTCATTAGTTGAAACTGGTGAAGACCAAGTAAAAAACCAGATTGTTTTGTACTGAGTAAACACAACCAAGCTTTGTAACCAAGCCCTGCAAAACATTACATTCACGTCCTGGTTTTGTTTCGTTTGTTTGGGTTTTTTTCTTTGCACTATTTCAAACTCCATTTGAAAGCCAGAAAATGCTATGTTGGGTTTTGTAAATGGCTATCTCTATTTATTTAGTAACTATGATGTATTTCTCATTTGTGACATTAGGATATTGATGAAGAAATTGAAGCGGAGTACAACATTTTGAAAGCTCTCTCTGATCATCCCAATGTGGTCAAATTCTATGGCATGTACTATAAAAAAGACGTGAAAAATGGAGACCAGCTTTGGCTAGTTCTTGAGGTAAATAATTTGGAAAAATAAGTATTTTCTTCCATTTGGATTTCCTGTGTTGAGTAGAAACTCAATGAATGAGATACAAGTAATTCTTGTTTTATGTTTTTCTTTGGAGTTGTTGCGTGTGAAGTGATAAATGCTCTTGTTTAGTCTTTTCAGTGTACTGAATTAATGATCTGCTCTGAGTTCAGCATTCTTATTTTGATATTAAACTGATAGTACTGTGACTTCAGAATTAGGGTATAAATTCGAATAGGACTTCATAGAATTTGCTACCAAAAGTATTTGGTGAAAGGCTTGCCATGGGAATTTTTCTCTGGTAGCATTTTTTTTTTTAATATATGACTAAAATCTGACTTAACAGTGAAAGAAACCACTATAAGGCTTTTTACATTCTAAATGAAATGACAGAAATTAATCAATTGAATTTTGAATTACCTTTTTTTTTTGTGCAAGTAAATGCATAAATAGATAAACAAGCCAATAAAAATGGGCTACTGCCCAAATACTGTTTAAAACAGCAGTATTTCCTCAAATGGAGTCAGAGCAAGGTAAGTCCTGTACTTAGTGAGTTTCAGTCTTTTGTTTTGACTAATTTAGAAGCAAAGAGATTGATCATTACTGTTTTCATAGATTCACTATGACCTATTCTGCAAAACTTTCCTCCTCTCCCTAGAGGAAAATGAAGAAGAATGTCTCTGACAGGAATAGTGAGCCATTCATAACAATCAAGGCTCTTGCTGATGTTTGATCAGCGTTTGATAAAGTTGAGATTGAAGAATTGGTTTTATTTTATGATTTGTGAGCTAAATGAATACAAATCTCCTGCCAGATACCTCAGTGATACAATGGTATCTAATCCTGGAAACAGGCTCTAAAAAATGCCTAAGTTCTAAAAGCTTTTCCAAATTCTTCTGAGTTGCATAGAGAAGATGCTTTTAAGAATAGAAATCATAATAAATGTTTAGGTTAGACTGGCATTGGAAGATGTCAGTTCTTTGTGCAGTGAGCTTCTCTGAAAATCTAGCTTCTGTTGTGTCTGCTGGGCATTTGAAACTCCATCTGTGAAACTTCTGGCCTGTAAAGGGTGAATACAAACTAGCCAGGATGGAACAGAATGTGGGGAAACGTTCAAGTGTTTAACTTTTATACTTCAAATGGATTTATTTTCTTAATGTGAAAAACATAAGCCTACATTTGGAGTATAAGTTTTATGTTTACTCTTTGCATGCCAAGCTGTACATGTGCAAGTGCATACGTAGTGTGTGGAGTAGTCTTGGATGCTTTCTGTCACTGCACATGTAGATCTCTGAATGCAGTGGATTTCAGTTGGCGTGTGTACGTGTAGATATGCATAAGTAGAAAAATAAATTCCAGTGATGACTTTGGTGAAACTTTCCTTAGTACCTGTGAAAGAAAGCTGTCATGGAACAGATTCTTCTGTTGAAGTGTCACCTCCCTTTCAGCTTGTATGCAGCTTTATAGAATCATTGCAGCTTGTTTTTCACACAGTAGCTATTTAGGTGTGCTACAGTTTCTAAGAATTAGGATATCTTCATCATGTCCATTCTGGTTTGTGTATGTTTTGGGCTGAATTAATAAAGGTGATTATTAGTCTTTACTTTAGATTTCAGAGACCTCTCTTTCCACTGCCTTGGGTTTTGTAGCATTTTCACTTCAGAACTCTTGCTTTCCCTGAATAGGGGAATCCAGTCTTGAAATTTAGATTCAAGTTTGGTACCATCTTTCTCATCTTCTTTCGAAAAACCTGTCAGCTAATCCCTGCAAATTCTGTGTGAGCCTGTGGAATGAAGACGAACCTTTTGCAGTCAGTATCTAGCCTGTTGATAGGTTCCCAAAGATTGCAAGGACAGTGTAGACCACTGCATTTTGCATGATGTGAAGCAGCTTGCATAGTATCTGAATGCAAAATGATGTTGAGGAGAAGCGGAGAACCAAATGCAGGCTATTGTGCACTGCAGCATTCTGCATTCCTGCAAAGCTGCAGGTACCAGGAAGAGTTTACAGGAGTAATAGGACATTGAAATCAGAGCTTGTTGCTCTGCTCTACTTCTGTGTTCTGTGAACAGATCTATGGGCATGAGGTTTTGGAGGGAAAGTCTCTTAAATTCCACTAGGAATGTGTCAGTTTCTATGTCTATAGAAGCCAAAACCAGTCACTTCAGAATAGTGGAAATTACCTGCTACAGCATTATCCTGGGTATGACATTTCTTCCAAAGATCTTCATTTAATAATTGCCTAATAGCATGTGCCTTCACTTCTTTTTTCCACTTTGAGGTGAAATTCCTTATTTTCTACTGAAGGCTTGGATTTCATTTTCTTTGTTGTAGATCTCTGTGCTAATCTGCAGATTACCTAACTGATTTTGTAAACATTTTGAAGCTGCAGTGAGCTGGAAATACACTTCTGAGAGAGTAACAGCTAGTGTTCATTAATTTATTTTTTTTCTGTTAAAATAAACAAATACTTAGTCAATCTCATACATTGATTTAACCTTTCAGTGTAGATCTACTCAGTTAAAAAACATGCATGATTATTTGAAAAACTCAACAACCTTTTTGTATAACATGCTTCTGTGTGTGATACTGTAGTACAGTATTTGTAGGGGAAGTGTAAAGTTACTATGTTGTATTCATATTAACACATAAGAACCCAAATCTGAGACTAGTGTAGAATACGAATTTTAACAAATAATGAACAGCTAATAATATGAGAGCTTTTCACATCATTAGCATTTTTTGGTAATAAAGCAACCTGACTTTCTCAGTTCGGCATTTTTAAGGAAACCACCTCGAGGGTTTGAAAGAGGAAAACATCTTTATGCAATAAGAGTGCTCTTGACTCTCAGTTCAGAGATGCCCTTCTCTCTGTAGGCTGCACTCAGATAGGCTGAACATCTGCCACTGTGGATGCTGTTCTAATCACGTTTATAATGAAGAATATTGCTGGATGGAGGATTCTTGCCAGGTGTATTAAGCCTTGTCACATGTGTCCAGAGATGCAGGTAGAAGAAATTGGCTTATTGAGTCTGTGTTGAAAAGAAACCAATTGAGTATTATATTTGGGATGAATCAGCTTAGCAGTTTCATGTCGGCAAACACCATCATGATGACACAACTGAGGCAGAGTGTGCTATAGCCAATTTCTTTCTGCTCTGGATGTTAGTTCAGAAGGAAATAGATCCAAGATAATGGCAAATCAGCTGGTGGAAGATGGATCAGAGAGGTGAACTGTATCAGGGCCTACAGGTGAGCACGTAGGTCAAGGTAGGTGGGGAGAACAGGTGGCACAGCCCTTGCCTGACATCTGGTGCAAAGAACAACCTAGCGAAGGCTGAAAATACCACAGCAAGGTAGATGGTAGGCCTTACACAGCTTTTACTTGCTACTGTAAAACAGAGGCCAAGAATTTTAATGAAACATATTTCTCTAGTTCATTTCCTACACAGAGCAGGTGATACTTTAAGAAGTATTTCAGTCCATTTTCAAAAGACACACAGTTATGCATGCCATACTTGAAAGTTAGAGAGCCACATAAGAAAGACAGTATATTTTATTATCATCATCGATACAGTTTTAAGCTTAGGAAATAGAGGGAACATGCATTCTCTTTATAATAGGAAATAGATTTTGTTTTCATGAGTTAAAATTTACCTTGATAAAGTTTGGATGGAATGACTTCCCACCTAAAAATGCAGTTGTGTAATATCAAAGCGTTTTGTAGAAACATCTCCATTTTTTGAGAGGTGTATGTCCACTTCTGGAGAGATGGGAGTCACCAGGAAGTTATAGAAATAAGTCCCTTTGTGCTGAATGTCAAGAATACTGTCCAAGCATTCTTTTTAGGTGTTCTGATTCTTCTAGTGTGTGTATGTGAACACTTAAAGAACATTTTCAGTGACCTGCTAAATTAGACCGATGGTTGATGTGGCACCGTATTCTGTCTACTGTGGTGGCACTGTAAGATGCTATTTGGGAAGAGTCTGTCCAATCTTTGCAGTCTGTTTACCTCATACTCTCCAGCAACCATGACTGTTGTATTAATGATGTCTTAGACGTTTCTATTTAGTAAACCTGATGAAGATAACATCATGTTACACAGTCTCCTCTTAGAGCATGCAATTTTAATTTTTCTGTCATTAGTATATATTTTTTACTACATATAATAGTCCATATTCTAGAATATAATGTTTTCAACATTATGAAAAAAAATTCTAAATCAAAATATTTTTCAACATGTGATAAAAAGTTTAGAATCCTGTTCATTTGAAAAGGTGGGATGGTTTGGTTTTTTTTTTTGCAGTGGACTTCAAACTCTGCTTTCTGAGGAGGTACTTTAAAAGTACCTTCACAAACAATATTTGAGTAGCTAGCGAGAACACTATAGCTTCATATAGAAAAAAGGAATAAACTGCCAGCCTGCTGTACCAGGGTGATGGCAGTTCACTGCTACTAGATGACTTCTAGTGGCTTGCCTGGCCTGGGAAAGCTCGCACATCTAGCCCAAATGCTTGTAACAGGGTAAGAGCTGTTAGAGAACCTATCTGACAAAGACTGTTGCTATTAAGCTCAGGATAGCAAACCAGTGTAGTTTATACTCAATTACCAATTATTAAGGGCAGTTTCTATTGTCTGGTGAGCCACTTACATATACTGACTATATAAACAGCTGACATCCCTTGATACAAGTTCTTTCTGATTCAGTGCAGATCTGTTAGAAGAATTGCCATTCTTGAATTTGTCCAGAGCTGGAGAGTCCAGCACAATGTGTAACCCTTTCCAACCCTAAAAATGGGCCTTCATAGCAGGCAGCTTACAACAAAGCTTTAAGACAAATAGAACAAATAGATTTGGAACTGGAGAGCCATGGGGATAAGTCAGTTATGATCTCAGGCAGCTGTAAGGGTTTGTCGGCATTGCAGCACAGGAGAGTTATTAAGGAGGATTTGAAGGAGGATAGTGGTGTGGGTTTTTGTTTGGTTTGGCTGCTCCTTCAAAGCAGAAAGGAAAATATGTTATGCCTGCAGTTAGCCAGTGATGGATGCCAGCACTGTGAGTTGATCAAGGAGAGGAGTAGATCTGTTGCTGTCTAAGGAAAGATATTAGGGCTGCTACAGGCCCTGACAAAACTAGCAACCAGCAAAAAACAAAAGCAACTCATATCTGCTGTAATTGAGGAGGGGCAGCCAGCATGAGGGTTCAGGTGAAGAGTGGCATGGTCAGGTTGCTGGTTATGGATAAGAAATCACCAAGGAAAAGGGAAGAAGGTGTTGCAGTATCTCCTGGATAAAATGAACAATGCTGAACAGTACATCTGCACTGCTGCATGTGGAGTGATTCTGCTGTGCTGCTGCACTGTTGTATCTGGTGTTTGGGGAGAGAAGTTTAGCAAATCAGATGCTTCCAGATACTTGCAAATGCTAACTGTGGTCACAGAGAGAGGCCTGGAATTCATGAAATATGTATAAATTTTTCTCACATTCATAAATGAACAGTGACAGCACAATTTACATATGTGCCAGATAGAGAAAATAGAGTATAATTAATCTATGTTTAGCTAAATCTTGTGTAGCTAATAGTTTTGGATCCTTCACTGACCTACCATACACAGAAGAGTTTCTGATCATGTTGCTTTTTTGACATTGCATGTAATTCTAATAATATATGGTGTAATTCACTGAAGTGAGTCCTTTTTTATGTATATATATATAAACAATACACTGGTCTGTTACATAATATGCTCCTTGTGAAATGTAGTTATGCATCTACAGAAGTATCAATCTCAGCAGGTCCAGTTGCATTAGAAAATGAAGATTTTTTTATCAGCTGGGCAGTTGAGATACTAACAGTGTAATTCTAAGTGTTTGCCACAGAAGGGGAGCTACCACTGTCTAAAGTAAGATAAAGGTACTGGTATTTTAAAAAAATCGAGGTTAAAATAGGCAGGAACATAGTATGAACTAGGATCAAGACAACCATAACAGTGCATTATGAAATTCAGATCCCTTTCCTACCTTCACACACAGAAAGGCAGAGATCTATCATCCAAATACTACTGCTACTCTTGTGTGGCTTAAAGAAGGCTTCAGCTCTTTAAGACCTGGGAGACTAAGTGACATAAAACATAAAAAGAGACAAGAAACTGTTAAAAAAAACAGTGAAAAACCCACAACCAACCAAGAGACTTTCTTTAACTTATACACCTCTCTCAAATTTTGTGGTATATAATACAATGTATTTACTTCTGAGTCACTGATTTTAAATTTCTGAGCTCTGTAGTGGGACTGATAAATTCTGTATGCTAGGTAAATAGATCAGTATATTAAAAAAATCTGTTTATTTAGATGATCTTCTTTGACCAGGGATGCAATGCCTTTACCTCAGTCTCATATCCCTGTTGGAAAGGGCAAGGAGTCCTTTAATACGTATGGAGCAGGGTATGGGTATGGTTCTTGCAGTGAGAATGTGCTGTCACCCCCACTTGGGCAACACAATGAGACTTTTCACAAGATGCTGCTCCTTCTTTGCATCCAGGCATAGGCTACCACTTTGGAGTGCTCTTTGTGCCAAAGCAGGCTGGGCACAGAAAAAAGCTCAGAGCAAGGAAAGTAGTTCTGTCCTTGTCTCTTGCTGAGCTTCCCACTGCTATGAAGAGTCCTGACAGCCAGCGGTAAAGCATTTTTCCCTCCATTAGTTTGATCTCTTTCCTTTCTCAGCTAATGGTGTTGTCACTCTTCATGGCACTTCTCAGTGCATGGAAGAGGGAGAGAGGAGCTGCTGTCAGTGTTGTAAAGCAGCTAATGTTTGTTCCTGATGTGGAAATATGTTTGGCTGAAAAAATCTGCAGCTTCAGAGCCTGCGGCCTGCAGGAAGGCTCAGAGCCTGGGGACACGGTGATCACATGATCTCATATCGGGACATTTCATGGTGGGAGTGACTTAGATTAGTGTATGTAAAGTTTAGCGGGCCATTTCATGTCATTGAAGCTGTTGGTACTTCACTTGTTCAACTCCATTCAAATGAAGATTTTTGTCTTTAAAAAATAGTGCTGTTGTAAGGAAAGGGTAGGAATATGAAACTGGAATTGTTCTTTTTGCTGTGATAGTTTTGACAAGGAAAATCCAAATTCAGTGGCATGCATTTTTCTGCAAGGCCTCTCTGAGTAACAGGAGTTGGCTGGAGTGAGATCCACAGGAATCTGTGGGAACACCTAGAAGCAGGACCCAACAGTCTCATTTTGGCTTTCAGAGAAGAGCCTACCTGAGATACACTAGAGACATGGCTATATCTGTTACTTCTCTTGTACACGAATGAAAGAGAGGACTTTGTGGTATGTACAGACGAATAATTCATTTAGCATTTTCCTTTGGCCTGTTTACAGTATGCTGTTGTTAGAGCAGCTACTATACACAGATACGTTTTCATCTAAGGGATTAAAGGCAAGTTTGTGGAGTTTAAAATAAAGCTCTGCATGGAAGTTGTTCTGTATAACGAAATATGTAATAAGAAAGCAGATAGGCACCTTTTTTGATCTGGGAGATTTAATATGTAAGAATAATCTTTCAGTGCAAAATAACTAGTCCATTGGGGTTATGTGGGGGGTGAGACAGGGGAAGGGAGCTGTCATTCGTCTAAATATTATCAGGTATTTTCAAATTACATATATAGAAGAAAAACTAAAGAATTGAAAATTGCTTTTTTGTACTTCTCAACACAGGTAATTTTTCAGTAATGTCTTTGGTTATAATTGCTCCATTCAGACTAACACTGAATATTTTGATCTATTACATGTCACAATCTTCATTTCTCCATTTCTAATGTGTTCCTCTTTGCTTCTCAATTATACCAATTTTTCACTCTTCAATTATATTCCGTTTTCTCAAGATCAAAGATATATGGCTGCAACTATAATTTGATGCTTCAAAGTTTTAGTAAATACTTGTAATTTCTCTGTGTAAGGAGTCTGTCTGCATCTTTTAAACAACTTGCGAACATATGTTATGGCTCACCTTGCTGGAGAATACTGCACATAAAAAAGCTCATTCTGAGTAACCTCTAAGAATTTTTGCCACAGTGGAATAAAGCAAAATCCCAGAAAAAAAATCCCAATTTTTACCATTCCAAAATGTAATTAAATAGCATATGAATTAAATAGCCTCTCACATTCTAATATTTAACATCACTTTGCTCTCTGTACATTTTATTTCTGATCACATCTTTACTAAGGATGTGGTACTTTAAATATTTTTTTTCACTTTATTTTTTTAAAATAACATCACATCTTAAGTAAAGATGTAGTGTTGTTTTAAAAAACAAACAAACAAACAAAACCAACCAAACAAACAAGAACAAAATCAGAATCAAAACCAACCAACCAACCAACAAAAGGTTGAAGGATAGATCCCAGATTACCAGACTTTCTTCAGCTTTGGTGGAGGATGGTATCAATCGTAAGAATGCTTGGGCTAAGGCTGCCTCAGACACCTGAGGGTTGTATGCTTAAATTCAAGCATGATAGACAATATAATATTGCTGTATTTGTTCTCAGTTTACATGTTTGGTCCCTTTATAAAGGGAGTGACTGGAGCAAATGAACTTGTCTGTAGGGAGAGAGTGTTGCTCATCCTTGTTCTTTGTTGGGCTGGAGGCTGCAGACTATGGATAAAGAGTACTGTGGCAAGGAACAAGGAGCCTAGACATGCAGAAAGCAGACAGGCAGGTGTCAATGGTGTCAAAAAAAAAAAAAAGGTTTCCTGGGCTCCAGAAAGGATGTTAGCATTTGTTGCATTTATTGCAGTTCAGAAAGCAGCTGACTTTGCTAAGACCAAACCCTGGAAGCCTGAAACTGCCTTGCACAAACACAGTGAACAGGGAGAAATTGGTTTACAGAGCACTTCAATTTCAATTCTGTATGATCTAGTCTCTCTGAATTAATAATTCCAGTAGTTTATTTTAAAAAGTAAAAATAATTTTTTAAAAGGATCTTTTGAATTTAGCATCCATTTGGTTCTTAGACAATTCTCTGTAGCAGAGTTTCTTGATATTTTCTTCAGGGTGTTCTTGCTGCTTTAGGATCTCATAGCAGTTAGTGAGTCACTGTAGCTCCTTTTGTAGTCAGTCACCAGAGAACCAGGCTGAGTTGCCTGAGTGCTGAAGCTCACCTGTCCTGCATACTCCTGCGAGGACATGAATTGACTTTTGGCTGAATGTGCTTCAGCTTCACTCTTTTTGTAGAAAGAGCCTTTAAACAAACCCCATTGTTCGGACCTGTACTTCCCCAGCCATACTTCCAAACTCACTAAGGAAGATTTCTATTGCAGTCATTTCAATTATGGTAAATTATACTAAATTATTGTCTTCATCTAGAAACAGAGGCATGAAATGCATTATGTATAGAGTGGACATGGTAGTACTTGAACTACTGTCTGCACCCTGAATCGTATAGAAATGATGGTATAAAAGAGGAAGATGCTATGAAACATTTCCCAGTTGATCAAGAGTGAACAAAAGCATTGCAGTTCTGAGCAGGCAGTAAAAGCTGTGAAGTGCTTGCTGTTACCACAGGCTGCCCTATTTGCTTATGAGATTTTTTGTGTTTGTTCCAGAGCCTCAACAAAGTTTGCAGCTGTCAGTAGAAATACTCCTGTTGACATTATTGATCCCAAACTTAGGCCCTGCTTTTTCTCCCTAGCCAAGTGAATGGTGTTACACTCTGTACGTTATTTTTACCACCACTCCTTGTGTATAATAAAATGAGGAATTGCACTAAATTTTCTGTATCAAAATGTTCTGTCTTGGTAAGCTGACTCTTGCTTTTGTTCAAAGTCCTGGGCTCTTTAGTGACCAGTGCCTTTCAGTTTCATAACTAGGTTAGCTCTGATTTTGTAAAATGATCCTTCCATTTATTTTTTAAAAAAATTACAGTTGTGTAATGCTAATCCCAGGCTGTGAAGCTATAGTTAAAACTCTCCTTCAGTATTTCTGTTCTAAATAATCTGACTTCTAAATAATCTGACAATATATTTATATCTCAGTTGCTTTACACTTGGCTATTGCAAATCATAGCTTGATATCACTTCAGCTGTATGCTATTTTGTGGGAGGAATGTGGGCAGGGTGATACATTACTTTCTTCATTAGAGACTTCATGGGGCTGTAAATGTATCGTATCCTAACATAAAGAAATACTGTGAATTATGGGATGATGCAATAAGAAGTTTGCATCAGGAGGAGCTAGCAGTGGAATTCAACTGAGCTGTGCTCAGTAAACCTTTTGTACAGCACTGTTACCTAATTGCCTTTTTTCATTCAGTTAGAGACAAAACGCTATTACAAATATTTTAGAAGTGATAAAATCCTCTTTTGAGCTGTTTACTGCTTTTTCTTCTTGTGTATGAAGCCTGGTGGCTTCACTGAGTTTGAAAGGAGCTTTTAAGAGTAGAGCATACTTTGAATACTGGAAATGTGATGGAAAACAGGATTCTTGTATACAGTAGAGCTCATGGGGTGTTTGGAAGACTTGATGCAGTCCAAAAGTGCAAATGACCCCTGAGAACCATCACTTAAAATAAGAGTCTTCCCTTTTTGGTGTTTCTAGAAATGAAAAATGGTATTATGAAATGCTGCATTTTTAAAACCCCAACCTTTTTTTTTTTTTTATTGGCATAGATACGGCCTCTTCCTTTTTGGCCATGGTGTAAGGTAGAGGTTTCTGTGTCCTGACTGAGGAAGGTGAGAGGCTGTGAAGGCCAGCATTGCATAACATGGAATAGGCTTTTCCTCTGTCTGGCTGTCTTGTCAGTGCATGCGCATGACAAAGAAAATAAGTAAAAGCTAAACTGAAAGTGAAGAAATCTGAAGCAACAAACACACACCCATGAGGCTGTGACTAACACAGCCCTGGAGGTGCTAGATGATGTAAGAGAGCAGAATTATGTATACCACGTGGTTTGTGATCACTGAAGCTAAATAACTCAGGAAAGATGTCTTTTTCAGTGATACATTTCATTCATACTGAATCGAAAGCAATGAATTTTACCTAAAAGCATAGAACGTTGCTGTGGTTTCTTTTGGTTATCTTGTATTCTTTGGGTTATCTTATATGGGTTTTAGGAAAACTAGCAGCCACAGTGCACATCTTTCTTCCAGAGGTGAAATTAAAAATAATTTGTGCAGCAGGAGCTGTGTATGAAACCCCTTGGCCCATTGAAGAAACTGTTAATGTTTTCACAAGGACCCTCAAGTACTTGTGGTCACCTTTAGGTGCTGTCAGTGGAATGTGCGTTTTGGCTGTAACAGTTGTGAAGACGTCACACAACAGGCAGAGAACACCAGTTAATCTGGTCACAGCTGACCCTGTGTCACAGCCAGGTTTGTGACATGGGCAGTCTGTTGTCTTGGAGACAGAAGGCAAAGAAAGTGACCCTGGAAATGGTTCTATCAGGTTGATTCTGTTCTAATGGAGAAGATCTCTTTTGAAAAGATGGACGAAAATTTAAGTGCAAAAGGCCCCAAAATAATTTTGTTCACTTTTCTGAGGAGAGGAAGGGTGATGGAGCAGTAAGGTAAATATAATGTGCTTTAGGAGAGTATGCTTCACCCAGACTGGGGAAGTGGTAGGTACCTGTGCTTAGGAAAACTTGTGTAAAAATGAGGGAAAGCAGGATAGCTGGCAGTTATTGAAAGACATTAAACACACAACAGCAAATTAATGGATTCAGAGAAATGAAAAGCACAGCATGAGACAAGTAAGAATGCATCAGAGTTTGCTTCTTTTAATATTTCAGAATACAAAAATGCACAGCTAAGGTACAGGCATTTAAGGATAAGCTCAGAGAGCCTAATGTGGAGAGTGGTAAAGACAAGATTGTGTTACTATTACAAAAGAGAAATGAGATGCAAGAATGTTTAATACAAAGTGAGGGGAAAAAATGACCTATGGAAATACAGACCAGCGTGTTTAACTTTGATACCCACAATGATTCCAGAACAAATTAGTAAAAATCACTGTAGAAATACTGAGAACCCAGTAATGTGACAAGTAGTCAACTTGGATTGGGCCAGAACAAATCATGTTAATAAAATCTCATAACAGCATAACTGGTGTAGCAAGAGGAAAGCAATAGATGAGATGTGTCTTCTGTAAGGATTTGATAAGGTCCCATGTGACATTCTTGTGAGGAAAATGTGGAAATGCAGAAACTTCTCATAAACAGTAAAGCAGCCTCTTTTTCATAAAACTGGACTCAGTAGTTCACGAGTGGGCATCTGCTTTTGGTCTGGTTCTGTTCATTAATAGACATATGCAAAGTACCTCTATCTGTAGGAAGAAGAAGTAGGACATAACTGACTAGGCAATGGGACTGCAGAAAGGGGTTCTTTGCAAAGTGGAGATTGTTCTGTTCTGCTCAGCTTTTCCCAGCTAAGGCAAGACTTCCAAAGTAATTCCACATGTAGTTTGGAGCAAAACATGTAGCAAACATCAGTGACAAATTGCAGGCACTTTAAATATAGAAAACGTGAATGATTTCAGAAGGTTATAGCAACTAAATTTGTACAGCCTAAAAACGAAAAAGACAATATATCATGACAATAGAATGACAGAGATGACATTAAATAGAGAATAATGATAATTCAAAGACTACTGGAGAGAAGGGCAAAAATTAAAGCAGTTTGATTGTTAGTGAAAAAGATTCATGTTGGAAAATAGGACAAATGCTCTATTGGGCTAGTGAAACATAGAAACAGTCTACTTAGAAAAACTGGAGTCTCCTTCAGTGGGAGATTTTTAGGAGCAGGTTAGACAAATACCTGTCAAAGGCCACCTGAAAGTACAAGATATCTACACAGTGCAAATGCAGTGGACTGAATTATTTTTTGAGGTCCCTTTTACTCTTATGATCCTGTAGATTTATGACAACAAAGCAGCAACAAAGAAGAATCTTTTGTTCTTACAGTAGGTGGTACTAAGAGGAAGATACAGTCAGCTCAGAGGCTGGCAGAGCTGCTGTACTGCATGCGCAGTGGAACACGTAGATTATTGATCTATTCTAAGAACAGGAAAGAAAAAAGAAAAAGAGACTAGTACCTGAGATGCTTTTAGCATTCTTACGTGTGATAACATTAAAGCAAGGTTGGATAACCCAACTTTTTCATATCATTTGTGCATCCACTAAGTTGTGCATCTCTGATGTGCTGCCCAGTCATTTCTGTCTATGCAACCTGTAACGACAGGGACAGTAGTAGTTGTAGTTGACCCACTATTCCCGTCCAAGCTACTGAAATAAGATGAAAACACCGTGACAACTGCAGGATGCAAGAAAATGTTACCTGACAACTTAGTACAGATGCATAAATCAGAAGCAGTTGGATGATTAAAGGCCATAATAGACCTAACAAAAGTGCAATTGATAGGTTTTTTAAAAGGGAAACTGGTACTGCATCCTTATTCAATGGGCATGAGAATCTATAATAGCTGAACAGAGAGAAATGTATCAGCTGGGTCACATGAAGAGTGAGTAAGACCTACAAAGAACACCTGCGTGACTGTATTGTGATGGCAATTTTAACTGACATTTCATGTGCTAGGATCATGCTATTTTATAAATCTATTGCTGAAGATATCTTTGCATACTAATAGCTCAATTACAGTAGCACAGGCTTGTGGCAGATGGGAGGATGGAGGATTGTATGGCATCCCAGTATGAGTCTTTGCCTTCTGAGTGCCTGAAAATCATAAGGGAGGAGCCCTTCGCTACCACTGTAGAAGAATCATAAGCACCTCTTCCAATAACAGCTATATATAGCCATCTGAGGTTACAGCCCTTTCAGACAGCTTTTCACACAAATTAAACCTTCTATCAAATTACTCTTTCTTGTGGTCTGAGTATGCAAGATTTCCATAGTCTTTTCCCGCTTTTCTGCTGTCTAAATATCTGAAGTAGAGACTGAGTATTTTTAAATCCAAATATCATGAATCATAGAAAATTATAGATTGGAAAGGACCTTTGGAGGTTATTGGGTCCAGTCCCCTGCTCAAGATGTTTAACTTCAATGTTACAGATTTTCACAGGGTCTTTCCCATTCACGTTTTTAATATCTCCAAGGATGGAGATAACACATACTTGCTGGGTAATCTGTTCCAGTGCTTAACTACTCTCAGTGGGAGTAGTTAACTTCCTTTATGTCCAGTAGGAATCCACTGTCTTGCAGTTGAGGATAGTTGCCTCTCATCCTTTGCTGTGTGCTGCTGAAAAGCATCTGTCTCTGTTTCTCTGTTTTCTTCACCTCCTTCTGGGTAACCTTAAGGGTTCAGTTTACCTCCCTTGTAATTTCTTGCTGTTTACAGGTAACATTTGCATTCTATCAGTGCAAGCACTGAAAATACTACCAGAAAATACCTATAAATCACAAGGGAACAATAGAAGACTGACTAACATTAAATTGATGAAAATTGCTCATGTACAAAGTTATCAAGATGAAATTTCTAAATAACATCCTTGTGGGAGGATCACTAATATCTTCCCTTACTGTGTCTCATAAAATGGACTTTATAAGAGCCTCTCAATTTAAGTTTATTTAGAGCTTAAAAGAGGATTTCTACCCTTTATTGGGAAAATACAGCCTTTGGAGACTTCCTAAAGCAGTTTAGTCTGAAGGGCTTTGTTTCACATGCATTTCACATACCAAAGTATGTAGTATCTGAGAACCAGGCTGAGAAAGTCCATGCAGTTTACATCTTCTGCTGCTTGTGCTGCCAAACGCAAGCTAACAGACACACCACTTCTTCTATAACCAATTTTCCTTCTGTGATTACTAGTTGCTTAAAATACATATTATAAAACTGATACAAACTACAAGAAATGCATCTGTGCATGCAAGAGAGAATGTTTTTGTGTGTGCATGTGTGTTTTGGGGAGTGTGGGAGAGAGAAAAAGAATTACTACTCTCTCCTCCCAGAAGAGCCCATTTCTCATGACAGGTTGAAGGACATTTGTGTTTGGTGAGATACTTTGACCTTTAGGGTAGGAAGCAGCCCTGTGGCACAGCTCAGCTAGACATGTGGCTTCTGCTGCATGTCTGTGTCCCAAGTTCTTCATGCATTTCTTGTTTTCTGTTTATAATGCCCTCCTCAAGGTATTCTGAAGAGATTTTACTAAGTGATGTGGATTCATGACACAGACTGATTAGCTATTTGGCCATGTGAGTTCACGGTACTTGCAATGAAATAACAGCTACCAGTGCCTCTCTTCATGCCATGCTTCACTGGAAACTAGAAAAAAAAATTTTTTTTAATTAACTCTGTTGCCTTCATAATTTGTTGTCATCCAAGCATTACAGTTAGTTTGACTTAAACATAGAAAGCTGGGTAAGAGGCTACACAGGATTTTACTCTTTTTAATGTTATTAAGAAGCAGCAAACATCATAATTATAAGCTGCAATATTTAACAGCACCCCAGGAAATTCTCAGTATGACAGTACTGCTAAATAATGTTTAGCACATAATCTAACTGTGTGATTTAAGGAAATTAGATTATTTTTGTTTGTGTGGTTTAGGGGTTTTTCCCCTTTAAGTTTTTATGTCATGAACTAGATCCTGGTCAGCATCCCCAAAGATAATTTATATCCCTGTATACTCAGATTCCAAAACAACCATGGTCCAGCACTGCATCAGGCAGGAGTATTGTAATTTTCTGTAGTTTCTTCTTTTGAGAGAAATGAGCCTGACTTACTCTGAGAGGGACTTCTTGCTTTGTTTATTATAAGCTTTCATTGAACATAGATGCAATTTGATAGCCTGAGTCAGGAGGAAGAATCATTGGACTTCAGTTATGTGCATGGTTACAGGGACATGTGGCAGCTTCACCTGCAAAAAATGGACAGGAGAAACAGGAAATTATACTGGATGCAACATTTTACCCAGGAGGACTTGTTTAGCCTGTAGAAAAGTAGAACAAAGCTAATACTAACCTGTGTCATCATTGTCGTCATCGTTTCCCCCCTCCTGCCCCACGCAGCTCAGAGCACACACATACAGTGTCTGCCGTAATCTCCTTTTCTATTTGTAGTTGTATTCCAATAATCCCTTTTCCTCCTTATAGCTGCTTGCATTCTAATACCTAGTCTTTTTTCCCTTCCTCCCATAGCGGTCTGAGAAAAATGCATATTGTCTGATATAAGTAAAAATACAACTATTTGAAACAGAAGTGAAAAAGTTCCCCTGTGTGTGCAAGAACCTGTGTCTATGACATCCTCAGCTGAACTCTGCCTAAGCAGCTACCCTGCTTTGGGAGTCAGTAAAGGTTTTCCATGGTGGCGTGGTTGACTTCTGTTTTTATTTCTTCAAGCCTTGCTCACCTGATCTGTTACATATCCAGGTTTAATTTTGGTTTGGTCTAAAATAATCACAGTTTTACCATCTTATTTTACTTGGTATTTTAGGTAAGTTTTATCTTATACACCAGATATTTATCTCATAATAGGAATTTATATCTTATGAGAAAAATTAAAGTAACATATTTAAGAAAGTAAAAATTAACACTGCTAACCCAGACAAATAAATTCAGTCTTGGCTTTGCTGCCTAAGTATTGAAGAAGGTGATTTCTGAGGTATAGTCACTTCCTTCTCCCACTTACAAAATTAATATACTCCTTCCTGGGTTATTTTTCTTTAGCTTGAACAGAGACACTTAACAGGCAGCTCTGTAAAGAAAACAAGAAGATCCATCTATAAGAAGCAAATTTTTATTAGTAGATAATGAAGAAAAATAGTTTGAAGAATATAATGTGTAATTGTCAAGGGTTAGGTATGAGCTGGTTACCAGACAAATAACAGATGCTCTCTATTAAACCCTTCTCCCTTCCCAGAGGGGAAGAGAAATGGAATAAGGGAGAGAGATTTGTGGATTGGAAAAGAAAACTAAAACAGCTTTAATGAAAATAGTTTTTAAAAAAATAAAAAAATATACAAATACATATAAAACTAGTATTGAACCCAACCCACAGGATGGCAGTTATGTCACCATCATTACTGATACTGTGGTGCAGGCACTGGGCACAGACTGGACTCAGCAGCAGATGGGAAATGGATCCAGGAACATATGGATCAGAATTGAAAACAAGAATCCTCCTCACACACTGGCCATTGAAGGAGAGGCCTTAACCCTCATGATCCCTCAGCTTTATACTGAACATGATGTGTGTGGGATGAAATAGCTCGTTGGTCAGTTTAGGGTCACCTGTCCTGTCCATTTCTCCCCATGGGTACAGGTACAGCCTTTTACTTTCTTCACCTCCAACATGGTACAAGATTTAGCAGTGACCTTGGTCTGCACAGGAGTAAGTGTAAGCAAGAGCCTTCCTGCATATCAGTCCTTGGTAGCGACTCTAAGCACAGAGTGTTACCACTGCTGGAAGCAGATGCTGTCTGAGAAAACATGCCATTAGCTGCAGAAAGTGCAGTTAGTTAGAGGCAACTTAGCTGAAAAGTAAAATCACTGAACAGAATTAGTTCTAACTCAAACCAGGACAATAATTTATTTCACAATTGGTTTGTCACTTGTCAAGACAGTTTCAGTGCCCTGAAATGCCAGTGTATTAAACTAACCAGAATTGTCATCATCCTTTTGGTTTGACTAAACACATCAGTGATGTGGCAAAGTTAAAACAATAGAGACCAGGGAAGGATAATGTCATTAAAAAAACCAAAAAAACCCAACCAAACAAAAATAAACCAACTAAAAAAGTCATTGGAGAAGGCAGACCAGCATGACTAAAGACACTAAATTAAATCCTGCTTTGGAATCTGACCCTGACCAGCAAACTGCTTCATCTTAATATTTAAGCATATGAGTTCTTCCCTCTCTAAGCATGTGTATTGTCCCACTGAAGTAAGGGAGAGATTGAGTTCCAAGATTGTTTCCATATTGCTCAGTATCTATCAGACCAGAGCCTTCATTGATGTGATCGGGGACACATCTTGCAACAAAACTTATGTATTCAGTGGTATTTCTGTAGACATACAAGTGGTGCAAGCTCAGTGCAACTCGGGGGTTTCAAAGATAGTCAGAAAATTGTTGTTACTTTTGGGTACACAGAAAATGATTGTTATTTTTTGGGTACAAAGGGCTATAAAATACTTTCTACTGTAAGGTGTGAGTCTTTTTGTAATTACAGCACAGAAAAAATGTCGAGGTATAGAGAAACAGATTAAAAATCATATACAAAACTATCTGACGTCAGGAGTTCTGCAGTTGGAATGTTGTATTGATAAATTATGCCCTCAATTTGAATAGACTTCAAAATCAGTAGTGAAGGAAATACTGTTTTGTGCTACAATGGTAAAATGTCTTACGTGGATATTTCTTTTCATATGAAAAGCTACTGGATGACAGAGTATAAAACTTACAATTTGTTTCACCATTTTATTAGAAGCAGCAGCTCCTTTATAGAGGTGATGGCTCTTCAATCAATTAGAGTTGTTAGGTGCATTATGGATAGTTTAAGGGTTTAAGTACCAATTTCATCTTTGTGGGTATGTAACTGCTACAGTTAGTTACTAAAGATACATGGTTGCCTCTTCCTGTGGAAAACTTGTAAGGCGTAAGAATGAACACGTGAAATACTGTAGGTCTGAACAAACCTGCTGGTAATAATTGCTCACTAATCTTTTTAGAGAGCAAGGCCAAACCTCTTCTTCTCACATATACAGGACAGGACAGGGGTTTGCAGCAGTCTAACTGGACCTTAGACAGGAGAAAGGATTGTCCAGAGTAGATAGTGGCTTTGCCTCTGGAAAAAGAAGCTGACAGGGTTGATGATACAAGTGCTGTAATCGGCCTTAGACCTCTGGCTCACCTTGTTGTGGTGGGAGATAAGACCTTTCTTTCCATGGTGATTTCTCTATCTCCCATGGTGTCCATCCCTTGTATAGAACATCCTTCTCTAAGTGCTCCTTGGCAAAGAGGGCAGCTTTCCCCTTGGAAGATTTTGTTGGGGGAATTTCTCTGCCACCTGCCCTTAAATCTGCCAAATGCCTTGTATTCAGTTTATGTTGTTTGTAGCTTTTTCACTTGAGAACTGATGCTGTAATAATTTGCATTGCTGGTGAGTTGCATATGATTAATATACTAAGCAATTAGCAAGCCCCACAGAACATACCTCCACAACAAATGTATTGTGCTATAAGCTACTTCTGTTTCAGGGAAAAGCTATATCAGGTATATAAGAGAACAAGGAGATAGACAGCTGTACTCGTGTGCTTGGGCAAGAAGAATTAAATGCAGAAAGTTGTGAAAAAAAAATTGGCAAAAGTTGCTGTGTATGTTGTTTGTATAAGTGGTAGGTGTAAGGACAGCTTTGCAGTTTGCCAGTTTAATAGGAGCTCATTTGTCTACAAATATGAAAACTACTGAAAACTAAAACCAGGTGGCTACTCCAACACTTCTTAATTCTTTTTCATATTCCCTGATGTTTTGCAGCTGTGCAATGGTGGATCTGTGACTGATCTTGTGAAAGGATTTCTGAAGAGAGGCGAAAGGATGAATGAACTTATAATTGCTTACATTTTACACGAAGCTCTGATGGTAAGATAAGCTCTTGGTGAAAGGACAGTCAATGTTGAGCTCATCTTTTTTTCTTTGAATGAATGAAGATCACATCCCCACTAACATGGTTCAGTATCTTGTTTTATAGCAATGTTTAATGAAATCAAGGTAATGTGTAATTCAGACAGTTCTTTTTGAACAAGCAAGGTAAAGAGCAATTAATCTGGTTGTTTCATTTTTAAAAGAATGAGAATTGATTTCTGGCCATTGATTAATTTCCTTGGTAAATACAGTTCTGCATCAAAATTGCTTTTCTTTTGAGAAATAGCAGAAAATTTCTGTTTTGTACCCAAATTACTGTTTAACTTATTATGTCTGCATCCAAAATATTTTTGTAGCAAAATGATCAACAGATCTAGTGAATTCAAACAGTGCTGCAAGAGGGTGGGGTTTTTTCCTAATCAGGATCAAGTGTTTTTATTTTTTATTTTCTTTTAACTGGAATTTGACTTTCTTCAGTTGAATTTAGGTCTTAGCAGTTTTTGATGAGTTTATACTCTAAAGGTATAATATATAATGTAGATTTATAATATTTTTTTTCCTGCTTTTACAATTTCTATTTAACATAAAGTGGGGCAATTAACAAATATCTATTCATCATGTTGTGCCAGGTTTTTTTCCAATAAAAATGACATCTCTGTAGTTTTGGATTTAAAAAATATCTATTTTAAAGTTTCTTCATACTTTTCTGCTACCTTTTTGTTTCTGGAACTAATGCACAGGACAGAGCTGTTAGTAAAAAGTTCATGTTTACATCTTACCTTTTAGGGGCTTCAGCATTTGCATGAAAACAAAACTATCCACCGTGATATTAAGGGAAATAACATACTTTTGACCACTGAAGGAGGAGTCAAGCTTGTGGATTTTGGTATGTTATGTTTACTGATACAACCAACATTGTACATCTGATATATGGAAAATAAAATAACTCAGAAATTATTAATTATATTAAATTTCCATTAATTTTTTGAGTTCTTCATTAAAAATCACTTGGATACCCCCAGGTACTTTTTAACTTGATAGAAATATTCACAGACTCAGTGTTCTTACAGCCTTAGGTTTCCCAGCAATTTTGCTAATGCTGTTTCAATAGCATGGTTAACAAATAGAAGTTATAATGCGGTGGTAGTAAGTGCCAAATGCTTTGAGGCAGACACAGTAAGTGAAGTGGCAAAGCAAGTTAATAGGGTTCAAAATAAAGTTGGTGTTTACTTCTTCCAGGACTGTGTGCTGGTTCCATGAAATTAGAAGCTGACAGGCAAAAGCTTCGTGTGGTCTATGAGAGGACTTAGAACTTAAAAGATATTGTAAAGAATGGGAGAGCTCTCCACCTCAGTCACTTGCACTTCATTAGTTTGATTTGAAACTAAACAAGACCTAATACCTGAAGGCAGTAGAGGGGGAGATGTTATATAGGTAATTCCCATTTTCCAAAGTCTGGGAAGGCTGACAGATTACTTGAGTCAGGTCTAAACCTAAGAACTGTCATTAAATGAAAAGGGTCTCTTCAAGTCTGTTAGGCCTAAGGTGATTCTTGAATGATGTCCTTTGGTTTCTCCACCAACAGGAAAAAGCAGAGACGCAGGTAAGTGAATGCAACCTGTTATTTATCAGCCACACCACAGTAATGTTCCTTAAAAGTGTATTGACTGTTATTTTATGTAAGGGAGGTATAAAAATGTGCAGTGCTTGTTATTACGAATTATTATGCTCTCGTAACATACCTTCTCTGATGTTTAAATTCAGCTTGTTTGTCAGTACTTCACAAAATAGCAGACAATTGTAAATACCATGATTCCCATTCAGCAGATGGAAAATATTTTTCCTTTACCCTCCTATTTTGTTAATGACTTTTATTCAATTGATACATAACAGTTATTTAAGCTAATCATGGGATTTTAACTCCCATTAATGTAGTGACTTCCTGCTAGTGGATTGTATTTATGCAGCTCTTATTACTTTACACACAAACATCCTACAACTATTAGGGTTACTAATTCTTCTGAAAATTAATTTATTTATATTCATTATTTTATTGCTCAGATGAAATACTCTGTTGAAAAGCCCTCAGACTTCCTAAATTATCTGCCATACACTTACTAGTACTTTCTGTTAGTTTGGAAGCTTAATGTGAGGCAAAATCAATACTTTTGCCCACAGGTTTTTAATGTGTTATGGATGCTAATTTTTTTAAGGTGCTGAAAGCAATTAGAGCTGTGGAAGATCGATGCTTCTGAAAATTAATTCACTTATGCAGATGTCAAAACATACAAGCTGTAGGGATGAGGACTTGAATTCTTTATTCCCTAGTTACTGCAATCTACTGCTAAGGCTGTAATTGAAAAATAATCTTGAAATCTTGTGGGGAAAATTGTGATGACAAAGCACAGATGAGAAAGAAACAGACATACACACAGTTTATGTGGATTGAAGAATGGCTTGTATTATCTGCAGTCCTTCCTTTAAAGGAATATAGAAACTGTACCCTAATTTAGGAATAGATAGAAATATTCTTTTTTGGTTGGTTGGTTGTGGGGGTTTTTGTTGCTGCTGGTTTTGTTTGGGTTTTTTTTGTTTTGTTTTGATTTTGATTGGTTGGTTGTTTTTTTCCTCCCCTCCCTCAAAACCCAATCTGAAGGCAATAATGAGTAGTTTCAAGTGGGAAAAATTTACCCAGTCTTCTCAAAGTCATCATGGAAGATATACCATTGACCCTTCAGGCTGATGTTTAAGGTACCGTGCTGGGATCTGGGAGATTTTTGTCTTCTACTTTAGAGGATTTAAACCCACATTAATCAGATTCCAAGAGTATTTTTTAGCCAGGAATGTGAGTTTATCCAAATCTCTCAAGTCGGCACTGCTACAGACTGTTGTACCTAAACATTTATTGGTTCAGGGACTGAAACTCATAGACACTTTTTATTATATAAGCCTGTGAATCTGCAGGCTACAGAATGAGACAAGACACACAGGCACAATCTCCTTGTCTCCCAGAAAATACTCATCAGAAGCAAAATTTCTGGTTTAGGTTGAACAAATTATTACATGGGGCCAAACAAATAAAACCAACCCAAATAATCACACAGCCCCTTTGAGCACACACACAGCTTTTCTGTTGTGTGAGAGGGGAGCAGAGACAGTGGATGGAGGACTTCTTCAACCACCAAACACACTTGACAGATGAAGTGAGTCCTCCTCAAGATAATTTTGTCTGTGCCATTCTCCCGCATGCTTCATGTTTCTGAAGAGCCCTTTGCTCTCCTCCCCTCTTTATGGTTGTTTCCATGTAAACAGGTGCATAAAACCTGTGTGTGAAAAAAGGACCTGTGAAGTGCCTTAAGGAGCACAATACTAGACAAGAACCTATTCTCAGTCTGTGCGTTATGTGGTCATATAACTTGAAGTTGTGTCTTTCTCCCCCCCCTCCCCCCTTTAATACAGTTAGGAACTTTTTAAGAGTCCTAAGAGAAAACCATTTACTTTCAGTGAATAAATCATCTTTGAGGATGTCTTTTCTTTCCTCTGTTCTTTCTGTGCTCTTTGAACTTGGTGTATAGTGTACCACCATTGTGAGTCCTTTAGTGCACAGCAGTACTGACTTTCCAGAAGCTTCATTTTGTGACACAGTTTATACACATTGCCTCATGGTTGTTGTGTCATCGACATTTATGTATGCTGTGATCATAGTTTCTGAACACTGTACTCTCTGTGAAGGATGACCTTCACAACACTCTTATGAGGAAGTAAATTACTATAATCCCAGTTAACAGCTGGTGATCTAAAAATCTGAGAGACTGAGTTGCTTGAGGTGACACAGAAAGTGTGTGGAATAGCTCTCCCAAAATCCAGGCTAATAGTCTGAACTGTTTGCCTTTCACAGAGGTATTGATAGTTAAAGACATGAGAAAGACTTTGAAAGAATACCATGGCAGTGCCTTGCCCAGTTTGCTTTGAAGAGTGAAATTTTTGCTTCCCTTGAAATTCTGCTGTAATATTGCTTAATCACCATATTAATATTCTTGTAGCTAAGAAACATCCAATCCCAGTTGATAGATTAATGATCAAATGGAGCATGTGAGTTATTACATCTCCACACCAATGCTGCTGGAACTCAGTTGCTTAACAAGGAGCTTCCAGATAGAAGTTGTAGTTTAAACTGTCTGAACTACAAGAAGTTTGAAATACTATTACCAACAAAGCATCCTCTCTCCTCACATCCATCCAATGTGATAATTTAGATCAGCAGAGATAAACAAAATCATTCTGTTTTACTACAGTTAATGAGTAGCAGCCAAGGGGATCTAGTCTAAGCACATCCCAAGATCACAGAGTAAGTCCTTGAATTCTTTTAAACCTCTAGATACATTTGAAGTCCGTATTTTCTGTGTAAGAGAAGAAGGTTGACTGAAGGCAGTTTTGCTACCTGAAAATTTGTGGGAATTAGCTGTTAAGTTGCTCTGGTGGAAATCCTTTGGGAAAGGAAGTTACGCCTGAAAATTACAGCAATTATGCTCCAAGCAAGGAGCATCCTCTACTGACTCAATACAAATAAGAAATAGCTGCACTATGTTCAGGTGTAGCTGCTATGTTTTCAGTACAGGATAGAGATTTGATAGAAAAATATAAGAAAGTTCCCTGCAGTACATTTCAGGGTGACAGCTATATAATACATTGTATAAAAAGAGCTGGAGGCAAGCAAATTGTTAATCAGATTCCCTTTTTATAAATAGTCGTAATTATAGTCACAGTTGCTTATTAGTGTTCTGGAATGGAAATCTTTTACAATTTTTTTTTCAGAATTCTGGTTGTATGCAGTGGATTGATGTTAAAGAGTCAGAACTGAAAAGAAATTTTAGCCACTAAAGGTGCAGAAAAACACCTGATTTTCAAAAACTTCTATCATGTAAATCCAAATTAATTTGATGCTAGATACCTTTTGAAAGTCTTGTGACAAATTTTATCTGCAGTTTTCACCATCTAAATATATTTCAGTGTCTGACCTCATTTCATCAGTTAAAAAACTGGCTTGAAGTCATTTGCACACCTCATCTGTAATAAAAATTCATATATTCATCAGCATCTTACAATGTGTAATCAATTTCATAGGGAGCTGAGTGTATAACATCTGCTTATGCTGACAAATACTTGCTTCTTTGAGTAGTCCCTCTCAATTCAATTTCTCTTCTTTAATCATGATGCTGCACAGGGCCTTTAATGTTTTAAATAGTGGTAGTCTAAGACACAATTCCATTTGGAAATTCTGAGCTGTCAAACAATGTGCTGTTCCAGAATGGGAGAAAACAAACTTAACTGTATTATTATTGTTATTATTTTAACTATACTCTGAAAAAGTCCAGGTGACATTTCATTTTGAAGAATTTGATGTGTTTCTGACATACCTGCACAGCAGTGAGTTTGGGAGCTTAAAAGCCAGAGCTTTTTATGCTTATATGCTACTGAAAGAAGAGGATCCTAGAGGACACAACTTCTGTCAGTAAACTAGACAGGTTGTGGGGAGTCATGGAGCAAAGAACCTTTTTTCCACTAAAAGTTCTGAAACAGCTATAGTTGTGTGGCAAGTGATTCTTTCAGCTAAGAGGGGAGTGTAAAGCTGATGGAAAATTCCTCTTCAGCTGTTTTTGAGGGTTGACCTTCTAAGGTTGATAATCTTCAACAAGAGCATAGGTAGTTCATACTTCTATGGGACTGCTGAAGTCTGCTGTCACAGACTAGAAATATCTCAGAATAAGCAGCTGTTGCCTTGGTAATGTCCAGGAAAAAAATGTGTATAATTTGTACTCCAGCACTTAGGCAAATGCATAGTTTTCCAGCAGCACTGTTCCTTGCTAAAGGCCATACCCTTCTATGCATCAAATGAAAAACATACTTTCATACCATGTGTAGTTAGACTGTTGACATTAATACCCTAAAAGTTCATTAGGAAAAAAAAAAAAGTCAGACATCTAGATGGCTATTATAAATAATAATCAAATTCCCATACTGAAAATAAAATGTTGGAGGACTCATTAAATCTTTGGAATTCAGGCCTATTGCTAATGACAAGAGATCACATGATTCCCCCCAGTTTGGCCAGCACTGTCACTGTGGATATGGGGATATTGAAAAGGAGTGGCACTGTCCATTTTCAGTTTCTTCTTAGGCATTTCATTAAAGATATCTAAGACTCTCCATCATTAAAATCTCTGGATAAGCAATAGGCAGGGAAGATCTAAAGTTTTTTAATAGGTAAAGCAAGTTCCAGTGGAAGACATGGAAAGAAGGTAAGGCAATCTCACTGCTGCTGGCAGATGGAAAATTACAAGCTGTTCTGCACGCAGTTAACAGAATAATAACTTCAAGGTTTCCTTTAGTACTGTGGATAAAAGCTTGCATAATTAAAATAGGTATTGTAACATTAATGTATAGTGAAGGTAAGGTGATTTTTGTACTTCAAGCATGCTTTGTTTGCCTCTTCCTTCTTTTGTTTCAAATGTTAGAAGCGTTGGATTAAAAAGCTGTCTGTAAATATTGTCTTGGCATTCCAAAGGCAGTTTCAGATACCATGCTTTACATGTAGCTACTACAGTTTTATCATGGATGTGTAGTAAGTAGCCTGAGTCAACTGGAGATTTAACCTGAGTATGATTCATCCAGGAAGAGATGCTGCATTGCTGTGTTTAGACATACTGAAAAAAAAAAAAAAAGTATTTTTTTAATACTTGGACTATTTCTTCTATATAGTTTGCAAACCACAGCTAAACAGAGGTCAGCTTTGTATTTAGAATGTAATAGGGTTATTATTTTGTTACACAGAGAATGATCATTCTTTTAAAGCTATTTGAAGTCATCCAAAGTTAAGAGCCAAGGACATCTTAATGCTGGCATTTCTGGATGGCCTTATTATTATCCAAAATTGCAATGTGATGAAACGAGCCAATTGTAAGACACTCTTTTTGGTAGAGTACTTTTATATTAACTCTGATTTTACTTCAAAATGCATACATAATTTCACTGAGGCAGTACTAAATGAAAATATTAATTTCATTTCATGATTCAATTAAGTTAATAAAAGAAACTTCTTGGTTTGTTATTTTTCCCTAGAAAGAGTTTGTAGTAATTCTGCCAACATTCTCTGTTGTGACTCAGTAATGGTTTGCTGCTTCTTCCTTACAAATGATGGATTGTTATCACTACTAGTGATCAATAACAATTGATCAACATAAGTTTGAATGCATAGGTGGTTTTGTTCTGTTTTATTGCATTATATTAATCCCTATTCCAATGCAGAAATACAGGCCAAAATATTTAAAATTCAAAATCATAGGGACAATCTCAAAGTAATTGAGTCCATGGTAAGACTCCATTTTAATAGTTCCATCAGAGTAATTTCTCACTTCTGGTTTTCTGATGCATGAGGGAGTTTTCTGCTGGTCTTGTGGTGAAAGCATCTGAAATGTTGGGGCAGAGGTTGGGGATGGAAGCACAGCACTGAGCTCTGTCTTTTCTTCATGACAGCTCACCAACTCTCATGTTCCCTTGCTATGGCCTCTCCCAGGAATGGGCTGGAGAGATGCAGTTTGCTGACTGATCACAGATCAGTCTGGCAAGCCTTCTACAGCACGTGGCATTGCACAGGGAGAGAAGGCTCACAGGGTTGTGTTGCAAATGCACCCAGTATACGTTGGGCTGCAATGGTTTGGACTCAAGAGCCACCTTGTGCTCAGTGAATAGATTGAGAGGTCAATTGTGAGTGATCCAAGTTTGAGTATTGGGGCCCTTTAGGGAGGGTCACTTTAATCTCTGTCCCTTTTAGTATATATCATGGTTCCCAGCCTCACATGTCCTTCTGACATTAAAGATAAGCTCAGCATGACCTTGAGTAGTTTTCCAAGCTTTTGTAGATTTCTTATTCTGGAGTAGTCAGAATATCCTATTGCATCTCTTTCTTCTCAACACGCTTTAGCTATAAATGCTGTCTGAATCATTCTGCAAAAAGGAAACAATTAATTAAAATAATTTAATTTGAAAGTATTCAAAAATAAAATAACTTTCATTCTGCCCTTAGCTTACTTTAAGCAATGAATCATAGCAAGACTTGTACTTGCCTTAGTCATTAAAGCATGCATCCATAATAAAGCTGCCTGCTTCACTGATTCAGATCAAAAGCAGACTATTATTGTGTTGTCATTTCTGCATACCATATAGCGTGACGTTCACATGTTGCTTCTAAAAAGCATTTACCAGGGGACTATGGCAGGAGCCAATAAAAGTAACTTTGAATAAAGCTTTCTTCACGAGCAGCTTGTCAAACTGCTTTGAACCCAATCAAAATAATAATTCTATTTTTTTCAAGCCAGGGTTAGTAGGGATAACATGGATTGCATTGACTTGAGCTGTGGAGCGTTTTCATTGTTGAATGTTTAATTCTTTGTTGAAGGCTTAGGCCTTAGAAGCTTGTTTTATGGGCCATGTGTGAATGAAAACCTTTGTACTGTCTAGTATCAAAAAAAAAGAAATCATGTGGCCAAGTGCTGTATCCAGGATAAGCTGTTCATCTGGTCTTTCAAATATTTTCTACTAATTCACATAAAGATGTCACTGATGGCTTAAACATTAAAGAAGCTTGACACAGAAAGCTGTTGTCATATGCCAGAGACACATGAAGTGAGAAAATAGCCCTTTCTGGCCAGCAAAGACTTCTGCTTGGTTCTCTCATGGGTCACAAAATAGTCATCTCTTGAGGTTATCAGAAACTCTCTGGTCTCACCTGTATGTGTTAGAATCCATTGTTTTTCCTTGACAGTGGATCCCAATGGCTCATTTGTACTCAAGTATTCCAGTCCTTAGGCATTTTAAATATTCTGTCCCATCAGCATAGATGTTACCAGTAACTCAGAATCACCGTATCATAAGGGCTGGAAGGGACCTCTGGAAAACTATGTCATATAACGAGGAGAAAAATCTCCAAGGTTTTCCTAGTCATACAGAATAAAAAGTCCATTTTGGGTTTCAAAAGTGGCAGTCGGGTTGAAATCTAATATTCAAGGAAGGCAGCATCTAAAGAGGAGCACATTCCTCACCAGCATGCTGCACCAGATTGTGTGTAGCTGCACAAATCCCTGAGGGCCAGAGAAGACTAGTTCTCCTATCGAAATACATCTGGCCAACTGTGCAGCAGGGAGACAAATGTTCCTGTGTCTCCCTTTCAGGAAAGCAGCTGAAGCCCCAGAGCATGAGATTTGATTATAATTATTGGCCTTGTGCCACACTGAACCATCAGGAGCATGTGGTGGGTAGCCTGTGGTCACCTGGTCTCCTAGAGGCCATGGAGCAAGGGTGCCATCAGAATCACAGGACAAGGGAAGCTAGCATATGCTGCCACACTGTCCTGCCCAATCTTCTGGACTATAAAAATTCTCAGATTTTGTTAAAGAAAGAAGCTGTATTAAAATCTTTTATGTAAAAACGATTATATATCTCACAGAATGAATCTGCATTTTTTAGGTCTCCTTGCTATTGTATTATCAGTATGTACCTTGTAATGATTCTGTATGTGATTTAGGGTTTTTGTTTTCTTTCTTATATGCTTAAAAATGCCTTTTCTTTGTCTTTAATCCTCTTGATGAGTTTACTGTGAAAGTCACTGGACCTTGATTTCTTTAGTTTCCATTTATATCATGCTATATTTTATAGTACAGACTTTTTTATCCCCTTTTTACTCCATTCCTCTTTTTCATCTCCCAGGCAGCTCATATACATTGTCTTCTTGGATAGTAAGCTTTTCATCTTTTTGGAGTTGTAAAGGGTCATTTGGTTACCTTTTGGATACATCTAATTTCAGTTAAGGATTTGTGTCTGTGGTGCATGTTTCTCTGTGTGTTTGGGAAACTCTAGTTTCTATTATTAAAACACTATGTGCATTCAAATAGTACATGAAGATGGGGAAGCGGTGACAATGGAATGGAAAAGGCTGAGGCACTCAGTGTCTTCTTTGAAACAGTCTTTCATTGTAAGACTGGCCTTCAGGAAGCCCAGATCCCTGAGACCAGTGGGAAGGTCTGGAGCAAGAAAAACTCAGCCTCAGTGGGGGAGGATCCGGTGAGGGAGCATTTAAATGAATTGGACATACACAAGTTCACAGGATCTGATGAGATGGATCCAAGAGTGCAGAGGGAGCTGGCTGATGTCATTGTAAGGCCACTGCTGATAATCTTTGAAAGGTCTTGAAAGTTGGGGAAGGTTCCTGAGAACTGGAAGAAACCTGTTGTCACTCCTGTCCTTAGGAAGGGCAAGAGAAGAATTTGGAGAACTACAGGCTTTTTTTCCCCACTTTGATTCCTGGGAAGGTAATGAAACAAATAATCCTGGAAATAATTTCTAAATATAAGAAGGACAAGAAGGTAATTAGGAGTAGGCAGCATGGATTTATGAAAAAGGAAGCCATGCCTCATCATAACAAATATAATACCTTTCAACACAAAATGCTGATGAAAATTCCAGTGTTGGGGGTCCTTATTTCAACTTTGTTTCCCTTTTCTTTATTTCCATCTTATTGGTCAGAACCTGATTTTAGTTCTAGATATAATTTGAGTACTTACCATGAGCAGAAATTCTCAAACACGCTTTTCTGTCAACAACTCACCCAAGGAAACAATATTGCCTCTGGCCTCTTTTCAGTTAAAAGTTTGCTTTTGAGGTCAGTTGACAGTCTATGGAAAATGGAATTTTGAGTATGGACATTGTTTCAAAAAGGTTCTGAAATATCTCTTGTAAAGTGACAGTTGTGTCCTTTTGGTCTGTTAGTAACATTTTCTATTAAATATCTTTATACTTTTATCCATACTAAGTATTTAAACCTGGGGGAAGCTCCCTGATCTCCCTTTAGAGTCTTCGTGGGGATGCCACCATACTTAAAATACGCTTGCATGTGGTTATGCACCTGGAGTGTTGTGGCATTTGCCATTTGGACTATCAGAATTGCTTTGTTTTAAACTTATTCTTTCCCTGTTATCTTTTCTCATTATAGAATATGAAGGAATTATGAGTATTAGTTTCTTAGAATTTTGTATGCTTTTCAGATGATCTGTCTGAAATTACCCTGTCTGGATATGTACCTTTAAACCAATATAACCTGAAAGAAGCAAACAAAGAAATGAGACTGTGTCAAAGATAACAGCTATTCCAGAAGAGTTGAGTTACAACCTCACCACTGTGTGGGAAGTAGCTACTTCCCTGTCTGCATCCTGACAAGAATGGCAGCTTCTTCTCAAAGTGAAGCATAGGGTGTTCAGGGAAGACCTTAAACCATTAGGTCTTCTTACCTCCAGATCTATTAAAAAGGTGGAGTTGATGGATTTACTGGGGACTGACTTCACATCATTGGACAGAGAGGCAAGGAAGGAGAGGCCACTTTCTTTAGCAAGCAGCATGGAGCAGGAATGCCAAAATGTAACTGCCAGTGGGCTTAAGGGGAATGAAATGTAAGTTGCTGCTGGTGTTTTACATCTGTTTCTCTAGGAGATTAAAAAATATATATAGGGAAAGAATTTAAAGCATTTCAGCCTGTTTAGATGTGCAAGGTTAACAGTGTGAGCAGTTTTCATTCCAGAGGCTAGCTTGATGAATGACTGAGTTGCAGGTTCTTGCTCCAAATAAGGTCACAAAGAGGATGCTTTGTTAGGGAAGTGGTCACTGAAGGCACAGGTGAAGAAGGGTTATGGAAGAGGTATCCAGAGGCAGCATGAGGGCTAGAGTGTAAGCCCGTTGGGGTAACATCTGCATTTTTATGTATAAGTACAGTGGCTAGCACGTTGGGAATGTAGTCTCCCTACTGCATAACAAATGTGAATTTAGTGGAACTTGCTAGGGCTCACCATTCCTGCATTAGCATCAACCAGTAAAATGTGCATACTTCTGTTACAGGACATGATCACAAAACAATGTTGTGCATCCTCCCAGATCAGATCAGATCAGATCAGAACAGTGTCTGCTCAGATTGGGTGCTACTATGAGACAAAACTTTCCTAATAATAAGGAGGTAATTTCTGCAGTTTTTAATTTATTGAGTGCTAAGGTCATAAGTAGGTGGCTTTACTTGCAATGTTTTTGCAATGAGGTTGAACAATACTCATGGTATAAGTCTGGTAATATCCAGATTTTATTAGTAAACTAATTGTGGCAGGGGGAGGGCAGTAGGGAGGAAGACTTTTTCCATCTATATGCACAATCTATTCTTTTGGATGTGGTGTGCATTGGTACTATCAAGGCACTTATATATTAAGCTCTTCACTTCCATAAGATTTACAATTCGTGTGTAATAAAACACCATTTTATGACATACTTTTAGATTTTCTTAGGAAAACGTTTAACTCATTTTGCAGCAAAGCAGTAGTAATGGGGAAGGGGAGGAGCAAGATGTTTTTGTTAGAAAATACACAAGTTAAAAAAAGCTGGCCAGCTATATGCTTGACTGGTTACTGAAATGCTGGAAGAAATGTTTCTAAGTGTAGAATTACATCCTCTTTCTTCTGTGCACAGAAAAAGCCCAAGGAAATATCATTTGTCATAAGACTTACACTCCATAATCTGAAATGCCACTTTACTGCTAAGAGCGAAAAGATAAAAAAACAAACAAACAAAAAGCACACAAAAAACCAAGAGCCTAAAGAAAGTAGTGGTGAACAATTCAAATTAAATCAGCTTTTTACTGAAGTAAAAGGGAGGAGGAAAAAAATCTTTCAGTTTATTCAATAGTTACAGTTCAATGAGAAAAAAACCCAGCAGTGCATAGACAGCAAAGATTGTGCCCATTAATGTTCTTTTTATATTTTGTTCCTTATCTCTGGAGAAAATTAAGATTATTTATAAAATCTGACACTGGAATAAAGATTTCCTTAGTGCCTTTCTTTGCCTATAGATCTGAATTCCATTTCCTCATCCAAGCCTGCAAACAAGAGCTTAGCATAGGGGAATCCCACACCATGTAGTAAGGGAGAGAGGAGAGAAGCCTCCTCTCCCTCCACAGCCAAGGATCTTATAATGATGTCCATTGGCATCACTGCAACAGTGACAGACCTGTGTTGATATGTGCTGAGTCCTTGCTTTCTGAATGACGTCTTTTGTTAGGGCTCAGAACAGCCACAGACTCCATGAGCCGGAAGCTGGACCTCAGACAACTCCTTGAGGCAGCAAAACCAAAGCCCCTGCTTAAGTGAGCTGAAGGAGGATTGATGGACTTTGTGCTAAGACTCACATTGTCGTGCTTTCCATGGTGCAAACATTGTGTTTTGGGCTTTCTGCAGACATGGAGAGAGAAAGAGATTCAACTTTCTCAAGCCTGGAGTAGACTAGATGGAGGCAGCCACAAAAGCAATAGTTGTATTTGTCTCAAATGAACAGGCAGGATCTTTCTTGCTGCCTTATTTCATATAAATTTCTGTAATGGACAAATTAAGATATTTTTTGCATCAGAGCTGAACATGTAGCTTTAGAGTGGAAAAACAGATCAAGCCCTCTATGGTTTATGAACAACCACTGAAAAAAACCAAAGCAATCAAATCCTATCTAGACAGAGGTTTAGTTATTATGTCCACTGGGGAATGAATGTGAATTGCTCCTGTTACAAATCACCTGCAGGGTTTACAGGAAGATAAGGTCAAGCGTGTTCAAACCAGACAATACAGAGTTGAAACGGGCCAGTGATGCTCACAGGAGCTTCATGTATTTCAGAATAATGAAATGGGACTCATAGAGTGAAACTGAGTCTTTTTACTTGTTTAAAGAGAAAGCAGATGTATGTATGAAGGCAAAATAAGTGAGTTGGAGTGTCAATCAGACTGATGTTGGAACAACAGAAGAACACAGCACCTTTCTTGCCATCCATGATATCAGTATTTCAGAATATGCCTCTGGTGGCTATGCTCAAATCCGTAACAGCTCAGGACTTGCTAGTGCAGGGGCTGTTTTTCTCCACATGTGGACCTCACAGTTGACTGTGCTTCATAAATCCACAGTAGTTCAGGACACGGTGGCTGAGGGGCTGTTTTTCTCCATGTATTGTGCTCCCCCCTTTGCACCAGTAGAGATATTTCCAACCAATACACCCTTGTTTTGTAAGGAAGGAAATTGGGGGTAGGCTGGTCAGAAGTATGCTGCAGCCCACTCGAATTCCTAATATTTCAGTGATTTTTAATTTAAAACCATAAGGAATCTTTAGACTTCATGGTTCACTTTCCAGCTCTTGGCCTGAAATAGTTAATTCCTAAAACTACAGCTCATGTTGTAAAGCTGATCTGCAGGCATTTGTTGTTGCTTTGAGAATGTGCTTTCAGCATGGAGAGACTTCTGATTTTGTAAGAATTTTTAAGGTTTCACTGTTTTTTTTGTTTCTTTTTATGGACCAGCTAAGAGATGAGGATAAGTATCTTTTATATTGTTCAATCTGAAATATATAAATAATGAAACAGAGGTCTAAGTGTCAGTACTGAGCATTAACAAAAAATATCGGTGGAAGGTACAGTACTTTTTTTTTTCCCCAAAAAGTGCTTTACTGCTCTCCTGAAACAGGATAGAGAAAAACTGTAAGTAGCCAGTCAAAATATATGGAGTCAGGTTACTAATGAAACGCTCGTTTGGGACTAAATCCTGGTTCTGCTGAAGTCACTGGAAACAAAGGATGAAGAGAACCTCGTCTGAAGCACTGAGTACCTTTGGGGACTGGGCCTCTCTTTCCAGAGAACTGGAAAGATGCATTTGAGATTCACCTGCAGAGGAAGTCGTAGCATGACACAATGAGGATGTCACTGTTCAGAAGGGCTGTCTTGGATGGAAATAGCAGTTGCTCTGATTACAGCTTCCCTTCGTTCTTCCAGGTGTGTCTGCTCAGCTGACCAGCACTCGTCTCCGTCGGAACACCTCCGTGGGCACCCCGTTCTGGATGGCTCCAGAGGTTAGATTCATCTTTCAAAACGTTTTGCCACTGGTATTCAAGCTGCTGCATTCTGCATTTCTACTCTTTCTTTGATTTTCTTCCTGACCACCAGTTCTTTCACCAGATCAAATAGCAATGTCTTTTTAAGAAGTGTTTTAAACTTTCCTTCTTACACATTTGCAAGGATTAAGTTAAAATGGAGCGGTTTTGAAATTACAAGGTTAGAGCCAGAGGGCAGGACATTGAGTTGCTTAGTAAAATGTTAAAAGAGAAAAAGAGCACTACCATTGACCCTTTCCAGCCTTCCAAGCTCTGAAACTATAGGTATTTCCCCATGGATGGAAGGAACCCAGGGCACTACTGGGATACATTATAGATTTTGTTTGTTTTCTACACCTGGAAAGTTTTTAATAACATATATCCATATCTGGCAGCAAGAAATAGAAGAGGTTATTATGATTGAATAAGATTTACTGTGTATGGGGATTTTTCCGCCTGGAATTGAAGCATACAAGGATACATTTTAAGCTTATGCAGGAAAAATATCTCATTATAAATAAGCCAATGTTCTTATACTGTTTGTGTGCACACAAACAAAAACACATTATAGCACATGAAACTACTCTGTATATGCACATATATTTTTATAAACATACTGTGTTTATTGATCTAGTCATGTAGCTAACAGCATACACATTGGTTTAGACCTGTAGCTAATAGGATGAAAGATTCTAGATTCATCTGACATTGTGGATGAAATTAAAATACATTTACTGTAATCCAGTGCCAAACACATTGCTGAGAAATTAGCTTGATCTTGAAATTGGCTGATTCAGCTGAATAAGGGCCCGGTAGGAGATAGGGAATTCAACTTCTGCTTTCCCACTTGTTTCGCTTCACAGGGAGAGCAGTACAGCTCTGTTAGTTATTTTACAAGGATAATCCATAGGAGAGAGATTTAAAGTTGCTCAGTTTCCTTCTATTTTCTTCAGACACGAGGTGTAGTTTGCCATCAGTTTTCAGCTGAAAACCCAAGGATTTGCATCCTTTTGTTAGATCAGGGAACCTGGTGTTCCTGGACATCTGCTTTCTCTAGTTTAAGCATTGATTTTTTTTCAACAACAGAACGCTTTAGCTTGCTAAATGTATTCAAGTCTGTTTACTTCACAGAGTATTTTCATCCTGTATGAGATTCCCTCAACTGTGGGTGTGCTCTTAAATTCGGACATTTGACCATCCAATGACAAACGCAGTCTTTTACACCAACAGGTGATTGCCTGTGAGCAGCAGCTAGATAGCTCCTATGATGCCAGATGTGACGCATGGTCACTGGGAATTACTGCAATAGAGTTGGGAGATGGAGATCCACCCCTTGCTGATTTGCATCCTATGAGGGCACTCTTCAAAATACCAAGGTAATATTTTGACATTTTTATTTCTTGTTGGGTTAGAGTGAACTTGTTCTTTAACTATTACTTTCTTCAAGCTTAGACTGTATAAGTTTGTGGCATTTCTTAATATTATTTAGTCTAGAAGGACATTAGAAATACTTTGTCCAGTTGTATTTTCTGAAGGCTCTGCTTCAACCATGTGTACACATTGAGAAGTTCAAAGCTGACTGGGGCTACATTTGAGAAGAAGCCATAAGGCCTTCTCCTGAGTGGACTGCTGCCCAGTATATTCTGTTACAAAGAGTGACTTATGATAGAAATACAGAGTCTGAGTATGCCACTGTCATGAACAGGACCCATACCTGTCCTAAAGGTTTATCTCATGTCCTTTGAAGTTAAGCATTGTTCCACCAGTCACATACACTTAGACTGCCGCTTGTGCTGCTCCTGGCCATTGCAGTGCTGCTGTCCTTGGGCAGTGCAAATAGCAACTTGTTTTGTGTTTTCTTTGAAGCTGGAGATAAAAGTACCCAAAGTGCCACTTACAGTCTCTCAAAGAACATCAGTCTCAAAGTCTGTAGGGGATGATCATACAGCAGTTTGTGGGTTTCATTCTAGCAGTTGGAGCGGTTCCACAACATTTGAGACCACATAGTATACCAGAGTGCTTAAAGTCCTTTTCAGCCAAGTCACCTAAATTAGTTTAAATTACCTTCAGGTTTAAGAAATCTTGGCTGATGGCACTGAAGCAGAGCATGAATGCTCTTTCTACCTTTACTCCCTATGAGAAAAGTTGTTACAGACTTCTGTGGTCAGTCATTTCAGCTTGGCCTTCAAAAAACATCTGGCTTATGCTCTTACAACTACTCTGCACTTTTCTGCCCTGGAGCAAATATAAGACCAATACCTTTTCATTCCATTAAGTAAAACCTGAAAGTGATAAACATTAATCAGCACTTAAAGAAAAGCAGTCATGACAACTGACTGAAAACAGAAAAGTCACCTTATCTACAGGTCATTTCCTTTTGTCTTCATGACTCAATAAAAATGACCTCTGTTTGAATGGAAAAAGATAGTAAAAACAATTTGAAGCAAATTAACAGCTAGAATAAACAGCTCTAACAACAAAAGAAAGTAGTAGTATTCATTTACAATAGATCTGTATTTAGTCCTTCGCTTCTGATTATCTTCTGATGAATGAGAAATAGCTAATAAAGAGCTAGTTCCTTCTGCCACTTTGTTCAGCAAGTTGATTAATTTAGTCCTTCTGGGAAAACTTAAAATAGAATTAAAAAAAAAAAATCTCTTAAGAAAGTATACTGTTTCAGGCTTGAAAAGAGAAACTTGCCATTACAAATGAATAGTGATTAATGGGTTGTTAGTTTCATTTCCGTTTATTGATTTGATTAAAAAAATTATAGTGATTCTTAGCCACACTTGGTAAATCTCCATGCTATTTCTCCTTGTTAGTTATGTAAAGTAGGAGAGCCAGTGAGGCATTGTATCATATACCCATGCTCCTTTGACTAGTGGAAATCAATATTTTTTTTTCCTGTGGCCTTCTAAAACTCATTACTCAGCCTGTCTTCACACATTGTTTTTGTGAATTGAGTAGCTTATTAACTTATCATCACTGACCTTTGCAGGAATCCTCCTCCAACACTACAGCAGCCTGAACTGTGGTCACCTGAATTCAATGACTTCATTAACAAGTGAGTAACAACTGAGACCACTGTAGCTGAATATGGAACATGTGTAAATGTTGCGTATGAAATACCTTTGTATTGTCCGTGGAAGTCTCTTGCTACTAATACTTTTCCTTAAAAACCAATTTTGTAAATCTAGTTTGACTTCCAAGTGAGGCTCCAGATTTAAAACCAGAAATAACAACATCTTGACACACTTGATGTTTATATTTTTCTTAATTTTAAGATAATTTAGTTTTAAAATGCAGTCATATAACTTCTTGGACTCATCAATTCTGTGAAATCTTAATTTTCAGTTCAGAGCTGTTGTGATTAAGATGGGTGTATTTATTTTGAAGGCATGAGTGAACTACAGACAAGCATTTCAAAACATCACAGTGATCCCTCAATGAGCGTATGCTTTTTCTGCCAGCACAGGTGCTTGACTAAAGATTATGAGAAGCGTCCGACAGTATCTAGTCTTTTGCAGCATGATTTTATTAAGCAAATTGAAGGAAAAGAAAACGTGCTACAAAGGCAACTCATGGAATTTATTGATGTTCATCAACAAATGGGAGTCACTGAAAAGGCAAGGTAAAAGTAGCTAAAAAGTAGACCAGTTGGGGCAATGTTGATTCTTTCACTGTTTCAGATGGCTAGTGATCTACTTTACCTAGATGAAAAAATAGAGAGCTTAATCTTTGGGGTACCCTATAGAGCTAATGGAAAGAGAGGGACATCAAGATTCACACATGGGATGAAACAGTCTTTAGAAGTACCTCCCCTTTCTCCTGTGACTCAAGGTGCAGGTTAGGATCCCAGCTCTCAGAAAGCTAAGGTGAGATGAAGTTAATGTTTGGCATTTTCTTACATTTGCATGATCGACTAATGTTTAGTTTACGCAAGTATGCTAAAAATAACTAGTCGGGTTCCTGAAGCATTGGATGCTACTGTCTGAAAGAAGTGGTAGTGTTACCACACCTTGTTTTGCAAACTTCTAATCTTCTGTCTTATTGAATAGATAGTTTCTTTCTTCTACTAGTATTTAGTAATACCAGTTCTGAATAAATCACTTAGCACCTGATGGCTTTTATTTAAATCATCTGAAAGTGGCTTGGATCAATTTTACAATTAAAAAAACCTTACCCATTACACTGAAATAGTGTGTCAGATGAGAAATGTAGTAGGTTAATATTGAAGTACTACTGGTGTGACTGCTCCTGAGGTTTGAGGTAAAGGATGACAACTTTTTTTTTTTTTTTTTAATGGAACATAAAATTTAAAGGATGTTTTGGCATTGTCATCTCTATGGAAAAAGCCTACTAAAATCTGACACATTTCCTTTCAGAGACATTTTTAGTAACAAAATATACAGCAGGCTTGAGATCTAATTTTGGAGAATTTTCTCTTTACTCTCTGCTTTGAAGATAATAAAAAATACATTTCTAAACAATTTATGATTTTCAAGTTTTCTTGGACTGAGTAGATGTGGGATGAGTAGTAGTTTCTCTTTTCTGGCATTTCAGTTAAAAACTATGTAGTTGGCTTTAATTTAAGCCTCAGAATGGTTTTGTACGTTCATTATTGTGCAGACTTCACATTTGCTTATTCCAGAAAGATTCTGGAATTGAAATACGCTTGTCATGTGTAAGTGCTGAGCACTAAAACAGCAACGTCCTCCAGACCTTTAAAAGTATTTATTTATAAAACACAGAGAAATTTCATGTGATAAAGTAAGTCCAAAACACTACATTACATGAATTGAAATACTGGTCACACTTGTGACCTTGGTCATTTGAAAGCCTAAACAATTTTTGAGAATTAAACTTCTAAGTCAGTTAAGTATTGTAAGCTTTTTTACCCATTTTTTAGAACACATGTTTGTTTTCTATCGAGTCCTATTTTTTATTTTTAATTATTTTCATTTTCTCATCTAAATGCTGCATAAAGAAAATTACTTAAACTTTCTTTTCCTGTACAATACAAACATAAAGAAAGTGGCCTAATTTGCATGTGCATAGAGCAGTACAATGGCACAGGAACAGAATGATCTATTGGTACTTTCTTTGTCCCCTTTAGACTGTGTTTTATTAACTGATCATTCTTCAAATGAACCAGAGTCTAAGGGAATTACAAATTCCACTTTTTTTACTTTGAGCAAATTCAATACATTTTTTCTCTAAAGTCATCACTTCTTTATGCTAAAAACATCCGTTTGCAACTTAACCTTTCTTAGCTCAGATCTCAGTCTGAAATTAGAATGGGAAGACCATGAGAAAATATCCCTTGATGCATTAACATTTTCCCATAGCATCTTCATTGAAACATTGCTAAAATCTGCTGTTTAGAATGATGAAGTAAGCTATAGGAGACAAATTTATATTAGGGAGGAGGTGAAGCAGGCAAAGTTGTGTAATAAATACAATTAATTTGGGGATTTTATTGTTTAGCATTTGAGTTGCCACTGAACTGTGATTTCCTAGTGTGGAGAGTCACTTTCAGGGCAAAAGCCCTGGGCAACTGCAAGAGTTGCCTTTGTCATGGCTATGGCAAGAAAAGCCTTTTTCATTGTGCAGCTTCATAAGGTGGTATTTGCCTCTTTTTCAGGGGGGTTCATGACTCATAATCATCTTGATACTTTTCTCTCAATCTTTTCAAACTGATGTACTTTCAACTAATAGAAAAAATTCTGTTGCATCCTAGTAGTATGATCTTGAAGTTTTATACAAATAAACTTCATCCTATATCTGTTATGCCAGTCCTCAGGAAAACCTAGCTATTTAAGTACTGTATTCCAGTTATTTTCTGTGTTGATAGTGACACAAAAAGCATGATAATGGAATTTTTTGCACAGTCTGTAATGAAAAGAAGATAAATTTTCTAATGAAGAAACAATAACCTCATTTGAGTCTGATCATTCACCTTTGGACACTGCTTGTTTCCCCTCATTTTTAGGGAATCCCTCAATCACATACTTAACATTCTTGTAAATAACATTGTAGCTGTTAAAACTTGATGAAAATAATTACTACAAATGAATGCTGCAGCATATACCCCCAAACTGTCCTAAAAATATACTTCTTGCTAGGCCAAATAAGGAAAAAAGACTGCACTGTAAAGAGTTTTATTTTGCAACAGAAATAGCTGTCTTTGAAATGGCCTTCAGAACTGTCACATCTACACCTGACAGGCTTGTAAGACTTTTATCCTGAATTGTTTGGCTGTCTTAATCTTGACTGTTTTTACAGTAATATCTGCAGAAATGTGCAATGATTAGTACAATGTATATTTCCTGGGGATGATGACTCATTCCAGAATGAGCTGTATATATGAGGGATATTCACTGCACCTAGATTTCAGCAGCTGATTGTAGTCCCCAAGTTAAGAAACCCATCTTTATATGCCCCCTAAATAAATATGGGAAAGAGACCCATTTTACTGCAAAGTGTTTCAGAGAAAGAATTTTTTGGTGAGCTGAATTAAGCTCTTAAGATTTTGTCCTTCTCTATTGGCCATACAAGGATAGCACTGAAATCCAGTGACAGGGTGCTAAACAATTGCTCTATTTAACTATTTGAAAAGTGCAGGGAGGTTAAGTTCATAGAAGTTCACGTACAACGTGTGTATAGGTGTTTGTCAATTTATTCACCACTATTAAAAGCAGGGAGTAGCATTAGTTTCCTTCCATGACTTTCCCTGATTGCACAGACTTGTGTCACTGATTTTCTGGGTGTTATCTCTCTCTCTGTCTTTCTGACTCATCTCAGTGAGAAGCAGCTGACAGGAATCTTTCAAGCTTAGTCCTGCGGGGCAGGCTGTAGCAGGGGGTAGGAGATCACCACACTAGCTTGACAGAGACAGTAGGAGGAGCAGAGTAAGATCACTCACAGAACCCTGGGCTGACTTGGTCAAGGTCTCCCGATGAAATCTGTGTCAGAGTAGGGGCTTAAGCCTGAGGCATTGGAGGTCAAGACTAATCCTTGAACACTTCAAGCCACTTCCTCCTCTCCTGTAACGAAGTGTGGGCTTTATTGTGCCAACAAGGACTGTGAATTCCTGCATTGAGGACGCTCCTATAATAAGATGGCTATGCTGCAAACTGCTCTCAGGCTGTAGAAGCAATAAAAGTTTCTGGCAACACAGGCCTTAGAAAAAGCAGATCTCCAGTCTCATATGCTTCTAGCAACTCTGTAGCAGAAGAAAATATTCTTCCATATGATAAAATGGACTTTAGCAATGCCTGGATGAAGAACAGTTTACCTCTTGAAGCAAAACAGGAGAAAAAGATGTTCCTGCTGCATTCAGGACTCCCTGGGAGTAATGCTCTGCAACTGCTGCTTTATTGTGTCAGTACATTTGCTCAGCAACTCATTTCTCATCTTTTCAGCATGGTTCTGACTCCAGAGCATGGGCTAGACACGAGGGCAATAAAAAACAAATGCCAAGAGAGGTCTCTTAGTTGCTTAGTTTTAAGAACAATTTTTTTTCCCCCAGAAATTTATCAGGGGTACAGCCATTTCTTGAGAATGTTATGAAGGACCAATAATCTGCTTTTTTGCATGGTATGGTAAACCAGCACGGACTTTGACAAACAGATTGTGCAGAGCAGGACATGACCCAGCAGGCTGGACATGGGCCACCCCTGAATCAAAAGCCCCACAGCTCTGCTGGGCAGCCTGGTGCTCTCAGCAGCATTGCATAAGCTTGAGCACAACTCCCTGAGACTGCAGCCAGTGCTGTGCAATCATTTAAACACTGAGGGAGCACAGGTTTGTCTGCAAGGCATTGTACAGACACAGCTGGAGTCTTACCAAAACACTTTTCTAAATTCAGGTACAGATTTTGCATAGATACTACTCTATATTTTTATTTAAGCATATTTCACCAGCTACATCCTTTGAAGACACATTTTTATTATCTTAAGTGTGAATTAAAATTGCCCTGTGCAGCCTCCAGATAAATAGAATGACCAGCAATGACAGTTCCTATACAGATTTCTCTGTGTTGCTTCAATTTCATTTGTCACTTGTAATGCTTTTGTAACTGCTGAGAGGTGTTTAGCTGTTTCCACCTTCACCTTACAGAAAACCTTATTACTTTTACTTTCCTCTTTACACCCAGACTGATGCCAGCACTTTTTCTGTCACTTTTTAGTCTGTAGATGATTCTCCAGCCAGTTTAGGCAGAGTTCAACAAGGCATCGTGAGTCACACTTCCCTTTTCATGGTATTTTTGGAGCTATCAGAAATCTTTTAAATGCATTCTGACAATTTAAAAAAAAAAAAAAAAAAAAGCTGCAGTTGCCTCATTTTGATTTGACTGATTCCTGAAAGATAAGCGGAGAAGTGTGAAGGAAGATGCACAGAAACAATGCTGCCTTGACTCATTTTCTTGTCCATACTAGGCTGATGTTCCTGGCCTTTAGCTGCTTGAATTGCTTATCGAGCATGGTTGTGAGATCTAATGCCTTCATCAAATAATTTCTGAACAGAAAAGAGAAACATGGTTATTTCAGTTCACAGTGTCTCTGTGCATGACGATAATGAAATTTCAGCATTGATGTCAACAGCACTGATGTGGGTTTTTTTAAGTGCTTGGAGTTTTAGCTAGTGAAGCAGTATAACTGCCCTTGAGGGGTCTGTGCCCTTTGACAGCAAAGCAGAAAAATATTGTGCTCTGCAAATCTGCCACTCTGCTGTATTCTGGAGAATGGAGAATATAATCTGGTTTAACAAGCAGTAGTGTTCTCATAATGTCAGCTGAAGAGGATTACAGGAGAATCAATTTTATGTAATTAAACTTCCCTGGAATAAATAGAGATCGTTTCTTTAAAAGAAAGAAAGAAAAAAAAAATTAGAAAAAGTTTTTATTACTGGATCATTGAGCTCACTTCCTGCAAGGCAGTTGTTAACTTCCTACATTAAATGAAACAAATCTTGGGAAACACCCCTCTCTTACTGATATGCAGTAGAAATTGTTTATTAAAAAGTGTAGTCAATGTGTAACAATTCCACCAGAAATGGAAAGCATAACTTAACAGATGTCTTGGTTTGGGTCTTCCTTCAGTGATGGAAAAAAACAGAGCAGAGCTTGACACAGTCCTGCAGTTCCCACTTATTTCCCTCATGTGTATATTGATAGGTCTTTCCCCAAATCATCCCGATATTAGATGCATCCTCTGCACACAGAATGACCTTCATGCAGGAGCAAAGGGGAAATTGTTTCAACTGTCCAAATCTGAATTTTCAACTGAATCTGTTAAAAAGAGTTATAAATAGCAATGTGGGTCATAGAGGGGACAAATTTCTGTTGAGCGGGTAGGATTTTGCCTGCACCTGTCTTGGAATGCAGCAATACTCCTTAGCTGGTAAATGCAAATCCAGCAACAGCAGACCATGTAAGGCTGAAGTGTTAATTTAAATCTTAATATTGCCACATCTTTTTAAATACAGCCTGGGGAGTACGTACAACCAAAAATTGTCTCACGGTGCTGTTGCAAGGACAATACTACCAGGACAGCTCTCATGGTACTAATGGGTTCCAAATGAAAAGGAAGAAGAGGTCAGACCTAGGAAAGTTGTGATTCTTTGCACCAGACCCATCCCTTTTGATGCTGCCTGCTTGCTTTGTGGAGTGTTTTCTGCTTCAGCATAATAAAATCCGTACCAAATTACAGCCCAGTTATAGATTTATTGCAGAAAAATCTTAAAAAAATATCCCCCAACAGACACACAATCCTCCTGCATCTCTTTTTGTCTCTTTGCACTGTTTACATTGGAATAGGCCCATGTGTTGAATGTTCTGTGGTGCATGGCAGTAGTAAGGCTCTGGTACTGTGCTTTGTAGTATTCACCTTGCTTTTCACCTCTATGTAATTCAGCCTCACCATCAAGGGCATCACCAGCAGAGACAAAGAAGTGGTTATCCCACTCTACTCAGCAGCTGTCAGGTCACACCTAGAATACAGTGTTCAAATTTGGTCCCTGCCCTACAAAACGGTTGGAGACAGGCTGGAGAGTGTCCAGAGAAGGGCCACAAAGAAGATCAAAGGACTGGGAAGCTGCTCTATGAGGAAAGGCTGAGAGAACTGGGTTTCTTCCGCCTTGAGAAAAGAAGGCTTAGGGGAGACCTTATCACCGTGTTCCAGTAAAGGCTGGCTACAGAGAATATGTAGCCTCCCTTTTTACAAGGACTCACAGATCCAAGTCTGGGAATTTTCTTGCTAATTTCTCTAAGACTGAATAACGTTTTCTTTGGTGGAAATCTCAGCCAGGCTTTAGAGCATTGGCATTACTAAGCTAGAATGCTTTATCTGCATCATCTTTGTCTTACTATATCATTGTACACTTCCTATCCATAATTTTTACATGTGTCATTTTTCTTTTTGAAGGTAGGTGCCAGAGTTTGACAGTTATGTGTTTTATAAATGCATTCTTTTTTTTCCTATACTGTGTAGCTCCAGTTTTACACCTGATGTACAAGTGTGTTCTGTACAGTGAAGTCTTCATGATATCAGTTGTGGGATCAAACCATAGATTTTGAATGGTCAAGTACAGGTGTACTGCACTAAGAAGTGGTATCCTGTCCTGTTATTCATATATTTGTGTATTTGAATTCAGAACAATGGAAAGATGTAAAGTTTTGGCTAAATTGCCTTCAAGATGGTTACAGATGCAAGCTCTGCTCTGTGTTCCCTTACATCAGGAAATTGCATGTCTTTCTTTTCTAGATTTGAACGTATTCATACAAAGAAAGGGAACTACAGTAAGTCTCTAGTTTCAAACCAGGAAGAAGTAGATGACTTAGCAACTTTGGAGGTACTGGATGAGGTAAGGACTCCTCTTTCACATTATCCTGAAGAGTGATATTCACTGTTGAAACACAATGGTGTGCTGATGTGCTGTTGATTTTCAGGTTCAACTATATTGTCACACTTCAATTATGTAAGTGTACAATGGCATTTTGCTAGTTAATGCCAAATATTTCAGATGAGATTTACCATGTCAGGAATGGTTCCAACTCAAAGCTAAATCACCCTCTGTAGTTACAGTCTTAGATCGAGCAGTATTGTATTTGCTTAACAGGATGTGTATCAGTGGATTTTATTACAGCTAAATATCCAGTTTGCAGTGATGTGTTAACATGAAATTGATCCAGGTCCAAGAACAAGCACCTATTCCTCTGTTGCTTGGACATACAGCATTGACGTGAACTAGCTTACCATACTCTCCAAGGCTGGGTTCTCACTGACTTACTTTGGTGTGGAGATGCATTGAGATCAATTTATGTTAGCTGAGACTCTGACCTGTCAATGCCTTCTGGTGAACTTTTGACAAAATTACTGATATAAATATCACTGGTTTGTCCAAGTTCAAAAATGAGTCCAGTGGAAGCAGGGGAACATGTGTGAGGGAGGGAGGGAGTCTGTTGTGCTTATGCTTCAAGCTTCAAAAACAGAAAGAAGAATCAGGCCACAGCACATTATCTGCAGGTCTTAGAGGGCATCAGTGGTTGTAAATAAACTGTCATTCTTCCTCTACCAGGCTATGCATAGACTATAATTCACATTCTCTTATCTGTAGAACTTTGCTGGTATATTGTATCTTTGTCAGTCTGGAATACCAAATAAGGCTCCTCAGCTGGTAAACTACATACTGCTAACAGCCCACAGAACACCTTCCATCATCCAGAAGCTTGATTATTGTAGCTTAATGTATAGTAAATACTAATTGAGCTAATCCAGACTTCATCTACTGCACAAAGCTCAGATTTAAGCATTTTAAAAATATTGGATACGGCTATGTGCTAGCAAGACTGGTTTTTATCTTTTGCCATAAAGCATATAAACAATCTGAGCCAAAGAGAAGATACACAAAAACCCAAATGAGCCAGAAGTATATCCATCTCTTCAGATGGAGGTTGTTCTCAGGAAAGCCTTCAGAAAGCCTCCATCTAAAGGCATCATTTGACTATGTGGTATTTTACTGAATCAAATCCAGATAAGAAGCACTTTCACATATGAATGGCAGCTTCTCAGAACTGTCTCCTTTCATCCCTTCAGACTTCCCTTCCAGTTTAGATAGCCCCATCAGAAGAGCAAAACAAGAGACCATCTACTGGTGCAAGAAAAAATTTCAGGAAGGGCAGAAGTTCCCCTAAAAGATCTGTTAATGTGAATCTGGATAAGGTCAAAAGCAAGGTAGTGTTCAAAACCAAAAAATGAAAGAGTTTATCAAGGTAATGGAAAAGAAAAGTTTTTTCCTTATGTTTTTCTGTGACAGAAATGTAACCTCTTCAGCTGTTGAGAATTCAGATTTTAAGTACCTTAACCAGAATACAGTGCACAACACCAGACGGATGAATATGGAAGGAAAGCAATCCCTTCTGTAGTCCTCTACTGCCAGTCATTCTGTTCCAGTGGGAATAGGGCCCAAGTATTTTCACATGTACCTCACAATAGTCACAAATTTGATTCAAACCAGCCTTGGCTGATTTGCATTTCTTCATCCACATCCTGCTTTGAGTGGAAACCTAACCAGGTATTTCAGAAACCCAGCTCTGTATGCAGAAGCAGCTGAGGGTGAGTGCTAATTTTAAGAGATGGGTGTGCCATTAATGGGCCCTTCTTTTTTCTTGGTTCAGGGAGAACTGGTGCTGCAGTAGTGAGAACAATCACAGCAGAAGCTGGTAGTTAATATAGAAAGACTCTGATTGTTTACATTAATAAGATCCAAAGAGTTGAACGTCTGTGTCTTATCATAACTGAGTAATGTTAGAGCAGCTGTAATGGCAGTTATGAATTCAGCCATATCGCTCTTGCTTGATGTGTTACATGAAGCTGCAGTGTTAGGAATCAAAACAGGACTGTCTCATGGAAACTTATCATTAATTGAATTAAAGCAATACTTATTAACTCATTTTTCTACAGCCACTTAGGGATCCATAAGTATATATTTTTTTGAAGGGAGTTTGGACACAAAAAAATAGGTTGTCTGAAAATGTTACTCACTTTTGATCATGATCAGTTGTATTCCTGCCTATTAATACCTTCCTTCTCTATCCTCTCTCACTGCAACTATATAAATATTTTATACTTTTTCCTAATATAGTTTTTTTCCCTGTGTGATTCAGTGTTCCTGTTCTTTCTCCATCAGAATACAGTAACAGAGCAGTTACAGAAGGGTTACGCCAAGGATCAAATCTACACATATGTTGGGGACATTCTCATTGCTGTCAATCCATTTCGGAACATAGATATTTATTCTTCACAGGTGTGAAAATCTAGGTTTCGTTCTTTTTCACTAGTACTGATTTCCATTAAAATATTAATATTTAATTATGAAGTAAGACCATTCTTTAGATTTACCTCGCTCTGAAAACCAGAATTACCAATACAGTTGCTTATTCAAGAGCATGTTGACACTGTGTCCTTATCACATGCTGAATTTCATCACAGAAATGAGAAACTAAAAAAAAAAAAAAAAAAAAAATCTGTTATCTTTATAGTAAAGATCATCTCTGTATCACATCTAAAGTGCAAACAGGAATATCTTAGCAAGTCACCCATTTTAATCAATGGATAGAAAGAGGATTTTTGAGGTTATCTCTCTTCTAGTGACTTTCAACATTCCTTCTATGAGGAAATAAATTGTACCAAACGTAATGAGATGTATTGACTAGAAGCCCACTGAGTGCAACGGCACTAGCTGCCCATAGCAGCTAGTTCAGAAGTAGTATCTGTACAGACAAGTGCATTTACCCAGGTGAATCTTATCCCTCTTTGTGGGAAGGAGCATTCCTGCTTCTCCACTTCACATGGAGAACTTCTGTGAATGGATGGAGGTAGGAGCTGGGGCCTTTTTCTCCCACAAGAGCTGGGGAAGCCATAGCTGTTTAATTGATCAGACAGTTCACAAAGCAACCCTGTAAAATTTTAACTTTTGTGAATTTACCTCTCCATTTTACAAAAGCAGACAGATATGAAAGTCTGGTCATGCAATGATTTGATAATATTACTTATCAGACATTACAGGTACAGAAAAGATCTTAAGTTTTTACATCAGTATCATACAGAAATACTAAGAGGATGTGAAGTACAAATAAAATGAAATTATAAGTTGATGTCTGTCAACAAATTTTCTTCTAAAATGCTTTTGTAGCATAATCAGGGTTGACATCATACAAAATTGTGCTTTTAGCAATTCTTACAGTACTAAGTACATGCAGATTCATGGTATAGTGAATGCAGTAACAGCTCAGTCAGAAAACATCACTGCTGGTAACCTCAGCAAGTTGTACATCTAATCTGAAAATAAAACTAAATTCTGATTGATTAAAAAAAAAAAAAAAAAAAAAAGTTGTTAAGGGCCATTGATAATGTTTTCATTTTTCTTACACTTAGCATTCCAAACTGTATATTGGAGCCAAACGGACTGCCAACCCTCCTCATATTTTCGCTGTGGCTGACATAGGTTATCAGTCCATGGTGACATACAACTCCGATCAGGTAAAAATAAAGTGTCTTAATTACATCCTTTACTAAGCTGAGAGATATATAATGAACTCAGAGGCATGCTCTTCTTCTCTGCAGTGTATTGTTATTTCTGGAGAAAGTGGAGCTGGCAAGACACAAAGTGCTCATCTGCTGGTTCAGCAGCTCACTGTCCTGGGCAAGGTATGGTTCAAAAGGGATGCCTCTGTAAGGCTTTGCTGTCTTAGGCTTAATTAACAGAACCTATGGATAGGGTGTTGTTAGAGGGGCAAGGCTGTAATACATTTTCCAAAGAAGTTCTCTAAGGTCAGACTGGAACATGATGATCTCTCTGGCCATTCCTCCCTCCTGAACAAGGGTAGCTTACTTTTTTCACTGCGTGTTTAATTTTTTCACTGCATTGAGGCCTGTGACTGTTAATATGTCCTGTGTTTAACTGAGTGTCTTCAAATCACCCAAACAAAAAGTGTTTTATTTTACTAAATAAAATCCTCTTCTTGCTTTTCACCTTCTTCCAAAACCAGATTCCTGTCAGTGGGACATGGTCATTCTAGGAAGTAACTGCCATAATTATCTAAATAAAGTACCATTTTTGCATGTGCCAGGTGAGATGCAAGCAAACTGATCTGTTGATATGGTGCAGTGCAGCAGTAAGCATGGGCTAACAAAGATCCTAAAAGCAGGCTGGCTGTCTCCCAAGTGCTGGACCACAGAAATTGATTAGATCTGGTGGTGTTGTTATCATTGTGTGTGTTATCTCTTCCAGCCAGCCATTAGTTCTGCAGATTGGTATATACTGCCAGGTTTCAGCATACAAACATGCCTGCCTTGCCATGCGATTCACATGAGAACGGCTGCCCTGCTGATGTCACATAATGGCAACTAGAAGAGGAAAAAACCACTTAAGAATGAATGTATTTGAAATTATTCCTGATAATTTTAAGGAATATCCTTTTCATATCCAGGCTAATAACAGGACTCTGCAGGAGAAGATCCTCCAAGTGAATAATCTCGTAGAAGCATTTGGAAATGCAGGCACTATCATCAATGATAACTCAAGCAGATTTGGGAAATATTTGGAAATGAAATTTACTTGTGGTGGCACTGTTGTAGGAGCTCAGATTTCAGAGTACCTCCTTGAAAAATCCAGAGTGGTCCACCAGGCAGTGTAAGTATAAAAATTATATTTGACCTAATTCGGGGGTTACAGAGTAGGCCTACAGTGCAGGAAATGATCTTGGATCAAAACACAAGGATACTGGGATTTTTTCTTATAAGTGATACATGAATAGCTTATAAATCTGCAAGCTAGCTGAAAACTACTGCTACTCCTGATTTTATTTTTCATTGTCTCCTGGGTTCCTTAAACAAATCTCATTAAAATGCATGTATGATACATCAAGGGTTTCAGAATGTGTAAATCAGGAGTGTGTAGCTCTCCCATGGTCAGAAGAGTTTTTAAAAATAACTGGAGGTTAAGCAGCCCATTGAATGCAGATGGGTGAGCAAGATCTAACCCAGCATCTACCAATTGCATTAAAGGGAAAGCAGCATATAGCTGCTTGTAGCACCAAGCAGCTACCCTGGCAGTTTCAGAACAAATACACAATGGTACAGGAAGAGTGTTCATTTCACAAGAACTTGTGTAATAAAATTTCCTTCTGATTCCTCTGACAGTTTGCATAAGCTTTGCCTGTTCTTAAAATAACATTTAATAATAGTGTATATGTCATCAATAAATGCAACATAGTTAACATTATTAAAGCAGTTTGTTGGGTTTTTTGTTTCAGGGGAGAGAAAAATTTCCATATTTTTTATTATATTTATGCTGGTCTGGCAGAAAAGAAAAAACTGGCACATTATAAACTGCCAGAATATAGACCTCCCAGGTAATGAAGTTTATTTTTACATAAATTGATTGTTGAGAAATGTGGTGTTGAATTCTCCACATCATTTACATTCTAACTCTGTATCCATCAACTCTTTCAGATATCTGCAAAATGATCATTTCAGAATAGTGCAAGATTTCATGAACAATAGTTTTTATAAGTCTCAGTTTGAATTAATTGAACAGTGCTTCAAAGTCATAGGTTTTACACTGGAGGTGAGTGCTGATAACCCTTTTTTGGTTTTTTTTGGTGAACTTTAATTGCTACCTTAATCAGGAAAAACATATAAAGCATTCAAATAATCTCCCTTGTTATTTTCTTCCTTTAGCAGTAGTGTTTTTATGCTTTAGGATATTGCATGGTCAACTTACTGTTATATTACCAGATTTAAATTTTTAAGGTTTCAAAGCATTGATAAATTAATAAAATTGTATGAGTCAACAATACTTTGAAACCAGTAAACACAGATGAGTAATTGGGATAAAAAGGCTTTTGCAAATTAAATGCATAGAAAATGATGTTGTATCTAGTAGCCTTTAATTTTAGGCCTGTGAATATGAGCTTCATCTCTCCTTTTGGAAGAATTCTGTGGGGAGAGTTAAGAATTCACTGAGTTGATTTGAGCTTTGATAGACTCAATCATTTTTCACAACTCAAGAGGGAAACTTGAGTAAAGTTTTTACATGCCTTTGGAGTGAATCCCATCACTAAGCATTAACTAAACCCATTCTTTCTTTATGATCTCACATCATTGCTCTGCTGGACACTAAACCCCTCTCCTCAGGCAGTCTTTGGTAGAATTAAAATAAAAACAGGCCTTTATTCTCTCTAGGCACCCTAGCTCTCTCTTAAGAGAAGTGGTGCATCACAGCTGTTGTTTGCCGCTAACTTTATGGATCACAAACAGTAATAGGAGTATGATCCATATAGCATCTGATATACAGCAGCAGTGCTGCATAATGGATGTATGTTTTAATTTCTTTGACAAAACTGCATGTTGTAAGGAGCATCTCACAGAAAATTACTTCAGTTGGGTATTTCTGCTTTCCCTCAATGTGAATATTTGAATAGCTAGCAGAACAGATTTATTCACCTATTCTGTTCCTCCATGCTCATTTTGCATTAAGTCATAGTAGCATTTGAGTTCACGGGCTGCTTCTCCTCTACATGCTTATTCACAGCTGCACTTAGTAATATCACACCTGTACTGTCACATCCTTTCACACCTGTACTTTCACCTTTCTAGAAGCAGCAATGGAAGGTTAGGCACAATTCAGCACTGACAGCAGATTTGTGATAGCATCAGAGACCTTGATACGTCCTAATTTGTACCAAGAAAATCTGGTTTTGTACCCAGTTCTTTTGTTCTCTTGAATGGGTGGAAACAATAATCCTGATCATCCTAAAGAGACCTTTCTTACATATTGAAGATCCAGTTAGAAATAGGTCACTGGCCACATGGTGCAGTTCTAGCATGGATCTTCACTTGATTAACTCAGCAAGCCACCATGAGTTGAATCTCTAAAGAATTATCTACCTGTAGAATCCCCACAGTTTCAGAAGCAGGTTGTTATATTGTCCACAAAGTGAATTAGTCTTTCTGAGGCTGTGTTTGCAAGAGTGGAGGAACAGAAAAGTCTTCTTCCCCCACTGAGGTTCTGATAGAGAATACATGTGCAGAGACAATTTATTTTCAGTGAGGACAAAAATACTGTAATACAGTGAGTTCCTTTTCTAAGTTCAGTTTTTAGTAATGCAGCCTTAAGCTTTGACATTCATCCCAGTGCACAGAGGAGGTTCTGTATAAGCATGTTCCCTGTTTTATTAGAAGAAAACCTTGGACAGAGTATCTTTTCCATTCCAGTTAAACTCAGACCTAAACAAAGCTTTAATTCTTTGAATTTTTTTTAATTGACTGTCAGGATTGAATAGTAACTACTGTCAGTACTCCCTGCCTTAAATGAACACTGGTTTATTTCAGTCTGCTTGGCAAAATTAATAGGAAAAGACTGCCTAAGGTGAACAATAATCATGCTACATGAGACAGATCAAGCCAGATTTCAAACATAATGGAAAAGGGCACAAAAATGTCACCAGCTATACAAACTGTACAGCATAATAGCAGAAGTTAAGCTATCCGTTTCTTTACATTTCATGTCCCTAAGACTGAAATGAAAATGATTGCTTAAAGCCTAGGTAAACTGTGTACCAGTTATCCTGAGCATAATTTTTTAGAGTGAGCTTATCTAGTTTGTTGTGCTGTCACTGGAATAATTATTTATTAACTGCTAGATTAACTTCTGAAAGTGCTGAAAAAAAGATCAGGTATTCTAGAGCAACTAAGGGGTTTATCTGAGTAAATGATTCCTGACATGGTACCAGCAAACTGTTGAATATTAGGGATAAAATGCTGTGCAGTTATGGAAAGTCCATCTCTACAAAATACCAAGCAAATTTGCAAGACTGCTTCTTATAAAACGTAGAAACCTGCTATTTACAAAATACACTATTCCTACAAGCATCAAAATATATAGTATTACAGATTCCTAGCTTAAAACCTAGTCTGATTTACAGAAACACCTCAGTATTTCTGAATAGAAAACACTCAGAGATCGTCAAAAGCACGATAAGCATTACTGATAAGCATTCACAGTTCAGATGAAAATTCACAGTTCAAATATGTCAAACCTTCAATGAAAACATTATGTCATTAGTTGCAAATATGATTTTATTTGTCTTGTATAAATACATAGTCCTTAATTTACTGTATCACTTCACTGTCCAGACTAATATTAGCCTTTTGCAAGGCGGAATTCCTCTTCAGAACCTGCTAAATAATTTGAAATTTAAATATGTTTAAGTAAAGTCCATGCTAAAGTGCTTTGGTGGCTACACAGCTCCTAACTGACATTTTGAAGGTTAAAGTGCTTTGCCAAATGAGAGACATAAAGACTCACTCTTCTCCCAGTGAAACTTTTTCTGATGATGTTGGTGAGCACCACTGCAGACCTATTATTTGGAGTACCTTTGTTTCTGTGATCCAAGAAACATTTTGTTATATTTTTGTTGATCTAGGTATTACATTTTTAGATGCAGTTGTGCCTGCAGAGACAGTGAAGGGTAGATATAAATAACCTCTGAATTCTTCCAGTGTAAGAGGATTATGCTCACCATTGTTTTCTGCTTCCCCTACTCCACGTCAATGCTGTCCTGTTGACAAGAGTGGAACAGAGATGAAGCTATGGTTTGTCTTGCCCTTTTTTGGGTGCCTTACACTTGAAAGACTGTGCTGAGTACAGAACAGGGAGTAACTGCTGAGAACAGTATTCCTAAAAGTAGTGGGCATGTGGCAGACAACAGGAAACCACTCACCACATGCCTGTCACACAAACCAAAATGACAAATCTATCTGGCTATTAAATATTGCATCTTTTTTAATATTTCCAATTTCAGGAACTTGGAAGTGTGTACAGTGTCCTGGCTGCCATTTTAAATGTGGGTAACATTGAATTTTCTGCAGTGGTATCTGAACATATGATTGACAAGAGCAACATTTCCAATCCAGTAGCCCTTGAGAACTGTGAGTGTTTTTTCCTGATTTAAGATTATTTTCCTTTAGTGTTTTGATAGCAAGTTTCTTGTATTGCAAGAGGGTTGCAATAAATTGAAAACTGCATTTGCATGGAAATTTTGAAGGAATAATTAAAAGCTGAAGATAGATTAATTCCAACCCCACCTGAATTCAAATGCAAAAAGAAAAAAATTTTCCATGGTTTGCACCACATGACTCATACTGCAGATGCCTGAAAAGAAAACTTTGGGAATTTTTCCAAGTCTATTTGAACATGTGATGGAGAATCTCATTAACATGTTGAATAGTTTTTTTCCCAGTTTCTTTCTCAGATACTCATTACTTGTTCCCCACATTTGCCTTTTGAAATATGGCTCACTAATTCTTTGGAAAGGATACCTTACATTATAGGCTTCTGGGAGGCAAAGTAGGGAATGGGGCAAAAGTTCTCAAGAAAGTTGCTGCTCTTTCTCAGTATTTACAGATGGGGATAATGAAGTCTTCACACTGTCTTCTTACACATTTTTCTGCCATAGATAGGAAGATATTGTGGAAGTGGGAAAGAAGCACCCCTTTTTCTGAGCAAAAGGACAGCAGTGGCTTATATGGATGGATTATAACTAAGAGGATACTCACATGTCGCAACTTACATACCCCTGACATAGTCACCCTAGCATTTTCCCATAGACAGTTTGGAGAAATAGCCTTCTTGATAAAGCAATTTAGAAAGTAAAGGCCTCTGCTTTGAATCACTTACTCAGTGACTGCAGTGGAAGCTAGGAAGTTTGGTAACTGAATTAGATACTGACAGTTGTTTGTTAAGAACACCCACATCAGTCGTAGTTCAAGACTTTGATTTGGCCCATATTCACAGTTTGTAGCATTTGCAGCTTTGATTGCAAAAATGCCTATTTTTCCTTCCTAAATCTGCTCTGAGCTGTGGCTGTGGCCTTCCTTCCCAGGTGCGTCCTTGCTGTGTATTCAGGCAGATGAACTGCAAGAGGCCCTCACCTCTCACTGTGTAGTGACTCGAGGAGAAACAATTATCCGTCCCAACACGGTGGAAAAAGCCACTGATGTCAGAGATGCCATGGCTAAAGCACTCTATGGGCGCCTCTTTAGCTGGATAGTCAATCGCATCAACACTTTACTCAAACCTGACAAACATTTAAGGTAAAAGCTTTTCCAAAATAGAGCTTCTTCTGTGGGATTAATATCATCTACACTACGGCATTTAGTTTTCTTGTCTACTTACTCTCTGCTACCTTTTTGTTTATGACACCACCTTGTTAAAAAAAAAGTTTTCTCCCGATCACAGTATGCAGTGAAAATAGAGTAGATAAAGATAGCACAGGTATTTGGTGTTTTCCCATTTCACCTTTACTCATTTAACACTCTGTAAATTACACACTAACTACTTTTTCCTTTATATTTCTTCAGGATTGACTTTGGACATCCATCTGTTGATTGCATAGGTCAAATTCTGCTCTTAGTTGCACTGATGCTGTTGCTTCTGTTTGCTGTTGTTATGAGCATGGTTTCATATATGAGAATAGTATCAAAACACATTTGCTGAGGTTAATGCCCATGATACCCTTACAAGGTGACATTTTAAACACAGAAACAAGATACTGGGAATGAGGATATAACACATTTTGCAAATTAATGAAAGGAGAAATTATGTGGCTTGCATTGTAGATCTATAGGTGACGGCTCTCTATGGCTGATAATAGCAATAAAATGGGGCAAACATAACTACCTGAAGAGTAATATCAGTAATAAATAGCTTTGGTTTGAAGAACTAGATTTTCTGGATTATTTTTTTATTTTATTTTTAAACATCAGAGGAAAGCCAAGGCTGCAATCCTAAAATTTGTTGAAACTTTCAAATATTTGGTTTCAGCAGAGCAGCAATAAACAGAACTTTAATCAGAACTTTAATACATAATAGATGGAACAGTACTGCTGATGTGTTACTCTCTCATGTGCCTGTTACAGAGCCCTTTTCAAATTCAATACTTATTATACTGGTGAGGAGGGAGAAAGGTCAACCTGAAAAGTTCACTATACAAAAAAACCCCAAACCAGCAGTGTGCTTTGGTTTTGTGGTAGTAAAATAATTTGTATTAGCTATTTTTATGTCATTAGCTCTGAGGAGGAAGAGGGCAGACAAATTTCAGCAGTCTGTTCGCCAAAAATGTAATTTGCAGACAGATAAATTAGTTACCAAATTCAGGTCAAAATCAGCGAATGCATTTGATCCCTCCGTGGGAAACACTTCCATTTTTGAGATGGACTTCATGATATTAGAGTTTTTTTCCAAGTTCTGAGATGACCACATATCTTTCAGAATGCCTTAGATAAAATTTCAATCTGAAGTTTTTTGCTGGTAGTACTTCCCTGGAAATAATTGGTAATTTAAATTCATACCACACTTAAATTAATACCTGTAATTAAAGCAGTTATTTAGATGCATTAAAGGTGTATATATTAATTCTTTTGACTTTCATGTTAAAATAAGCAGTCTTAATTGATACGAATATGAATAAATAATATGAAGAAACTATTTTATGACAGCAATCTTTAATTTCAAGGTGCTGGTAAGTAAAGTCTGTTTTTTTACAAGAGAAACAAAAAGAACTGCATGTTGTTTCTGTACTGGAGTCAGCTTTTAAAAATAGAATAATAACTCACATATATTAGTTTAAAGCTGTTAATCCTCTATATGCTTATCAATTGACTCAGTCGTGACTCAGTGTATCTGGTCTGCAAATACAGTCATCTTTGAATTGGTGTGCATTTATTGTATTTCAAACAAAAAATGATGGTTATTTTAAGAAATATCTGGTTTGGCAAAAATGATTCTGTGCAATAGATGTATAGATTTGGCCCATTATTCCCTTTTGTGAAATAATAATGCAGCTAGTCGGTGTAAAATAAAGATACAACAGCAGTAACTTTATTTAATCTTTGCAGTGGAAACGATGATGGCTTGAACATTGGAATTCTTGATATCTTTGGTTTTGAGAACTTCAAAAAAAATTCTTTTGAACAACTCTGTATCAACATTGCCAATGAACAGATTCAGTTCTACTTCAATCAACATGTCTTTGCCTGGGAACAGGTATCTGGTGAATATTTTCATAAAGATTTAGTACTGCTGAAGATATAAAAACTTGTCTGAGGAAGCTCCATTGTTCCTTCTCCATAATAGGTTGTAAATTGCAGAAGATAACAAATGTTTTCTGAGTATGTATTCTCTGAAGCAGTGCTTGCTATTTGCAAGTAAAATGCCTACATAAAATGCATTAAACTTGAAATTTACAGTATCTAAGCAACGTAACAGTGATAATCAGCTTAATGCAAATGCAATGTTGTTTTCTTGAGCGATAACATGAGTGATGTATTATTCTAGAGTAAAAAAATAAATGAGTGGTAACATAATGTTTAAAGCACAGTGTTCATGATGTCTTACTAATAAGCTTAATGAAAGCTGAAATTCCATTATTAAAAACTGCAAATCTTGCAATTATTTTGTTCATCTCCAGGAGCTAGATCTTCCATACTAAATAATGATGGATTTAATCAAAATAATGTTATTTAAAACAGAGAAAAGAAATAGAGTTGTAAAAGTTTATGAAACTGAAGAGTGAGAAAAGTCAAAAGTTATCATCTCAACTTTATAAATAGTTCCTTGAGAACTGAATTAACCATCTTTAAACAATTATTCAATATTGTTATTTGTCCAGGAGAAACATGTCCAGGAATAAAAATACAAATCTTGATGAAAATAGAAATATTCCAGAATTCTGTATGAGCAGAAGTCAACATTCAGATTTTAAGTGAAATAATAATTCCTTTGTTTTATTGAAATTATTGGGTTTTATGATACACAGATGAAAATCCTCCTGAATACTCATTTTAATTATTAGCAGAGAGTATTTTGTTACTGTTAATCACTGCTTGTTTTAAGGATGATAGAGATCAAGGTTTGGAATGTGTCTGTGTATGCAAGTGTGTACGTGCTTGTGTGACTTCAGAGGTGTGTACATCTATGTGTAAAATGGAAATTTTTTTAATATAGATCAATGTTTTATTCTATTTCCAATTGTTTCAGGAAATGCTGTCTTGCAGTATTAGACCTTGTAGTTGTTTTTACGTATTTATGTAGGTGATTCTCAGTCACAAGTATTTCCTTGTCTTTAATATCATCTAAAAGTCAGAGAGAAATTAGACTGAACTACTATAATTACTTAGGCATCTTCTTTCTGAAGTGCATATATTCACACAAAAAGAGCACTTGTCTATGCTGTTTCTAAGAGCTCAAAGATGGAAATATCACAGACTGCAGCACTGCTATTTATTCCTGACAAATCCAGGCACTGACCAGGTCCCTTGGACTTGTGGATATCCACTTTGCAGAAAAGTTCCCTAACTTGATCCTCCCCCACCAAGGGTAAGTCTTCCTTGCTCCAGACTTTCCCTCTGCTCTAAAGAATCTGGGATTATTAGTCAAGACCCAGGCAAAGAAGGCATCTCAGAATTTTCTGTGTCATCCATACCAATTCAGCAGTGCCCATTCACATTTTCCCTAGTTGCTGCTTATGGACCTGCCTTGGCTTTCCTAACCCTATCCCTAGAAACCCAAATACTATCTTAGCAATCTTTTCTCTTTTTTTTTTTTTTAATTAGACTTGGATCCTGTTCAGTTAATCTGCCTTTACTTGTTTCTAGATATTTGTAACACAGGACATTTTGGACCAGATCTATATTAATGCAGAGGTTTCTTGTGTCATCATCTAGTATGGGCAGTTTGCTTTCCTGCATGTGCCCAGCTTCAGAGAGGTCAGCATGGTTGTTTTGCTACTGAGCATATGAGGGAAAAAATGAACTTCTGATTTTGATTTCTCCCTGTAGGAAATTAGTATGACAATTATAGACTTTATGGAAGGGGAAGATAATCTTTGCTTACAGAATCCCTACGTATGTCACGCCTATCTAGAAAGCAAAAGGATGTGTATGTTCAAGTGGTACGGCCAGGGTCATTTGTGAGTGACACAGAGAATAAGGGACACCAGCTAGCAAGTCTTCATCATGCCTCTTACATTCTTCTTTCTGAAATAGTTTTTGGACAGATTTTTTACACCCTTTAGCAATCATTAGCTATTACAGGGCACATATTTGCCTCAAAACCTTATTTCCTTCAGCCTCCATAATCCTTAGGCAAGGTCATTAGCTGGTTTTGTTCGTTAGGAATATATACATCGTTATGTCTACAGTCTATTTCCTTGGTGGGCTTGTAGGAAAAGGAAAGGCATATATAATGTGCTGTAACCTTGCAGTCATCCTATTGTCAGATTTAGAGAGTGTTCCGCTCGCTAGCTGTCTGCACTGTGTTTTTATGTGAGTGAAGGCCTTCTGGCCTTGATGTAAACAACACTTCCCTCAGTTTTATTGCTGTGAACAAAGGTTCATTCAAATCACAGCCCATTCTCCTAAGACTCATTCTTCTGGTGCATATACACACATATCCATTCATATTTCCTTTATACCAGCCCTAATGTTCCTATTACAAGTGTCCACATCCTGCCTGTAATACCAACGGAGTAAGATGTCTACTTTAATTTACATGATTCCACTACACCAGATTATATCAAACTTCATTATATTATCTTGTAGCAGTCCCCAAAGATTTTACTATGGCAATGCAGAATGAGCTATATAGATTAAGTTCATGCAAGGGTGAGTGTAAACCTCATCCCCCTTTCATAACCAGGAAATGACAAATGTATTATTCTGCATCACAACCTAATGGCACAGGGTGATTTGAAATATGACTCATAGTCTTTATCCAACATCACTTATGACTTATTTATAATATGGTTGTTCAGTTTTACATCACAAGAACAGTCTTTGAGAAAGCAGGGTGGCTTCAGAAACTTTTCTGTTCACTGTAAGGACTCTCCTGTGTTAAGACTAGTAATGTACTTTAATTGTAAATACAGGCCCTCCCTGCAGACAAATATGAGAAAGGTATTTGCAGGAAAATATAAAATACAATATACTAAATTTTTTGTACATGGAAAAAAAAAGAAATTTTTTCAAAATCATATGACTGAAATTGTTCTTGTTAATGATACAAAGTATTATTTATGTAAAAGTCAAACAATGGCATGACCTTTGCCCTTCACTAATGTGTCTGTCTGAGTTTACATACATTTAAGAGTTTGTGTCTTTGATGCTAAAGGATAGGAATTATGTGTAGGAGAGGGCTGATGCCAGCAATCACCGAGACCTTTGCGTTGACTTTTCATTAGCCCAAGCTGACTGGCATGCTGATGGAGCTATCTTGTTGCTGGGCACCCAGGCTAGGATCTCTGCACTAGCCTGTGCAATACCAGGTTATGCTGTGTGCTGTCTCAGAAATCTCTAACATGACCCTGCATTGCACCCTGTAGATCTCCCCAAGGAAGACTGCAGAATTTTAATTTTTCACACTTCCCTCAAAAGTAGAAAAACTTCTAGGTGCATTGTTTCTTTCCCTGTTTTACCCTGTTCAGTTCCACACCACGTGCAATTAGATGAAATTTGACATACCTAGTGGGAAGTCAAGGCCTAAATTGGTTGAGTATAGTCTAGTTCTCAATTATGGCATCTCAACCTAACAAGTGGTGATAATATAACTAAGGAACATGAATAATTTTCTTTCAACTTGTGCAATAAGGCCAAATAATAAACATGTAAGGCTGAATTTTACTTCCAGTGTTGCAGTACTGTGAGTGTTTCTTTTCTCTATCTGAATGTAAAAAATCTCTACAGTTTTGTTTGCCTCAGAAGTGATAGGAATAGTAGGAAGGAACAGGGGTACTGTCACCATCCAAGGCTTAGGGTATCTGCCGGACCAGAGTGCCTGTGTGCCCACATGGACAAGTCAAGTCAAAATCAAGGGAATTTATTCTTTATTATTGACAGCATTTGCATTTAAGAAAAAAGGTTTTTGGGTCTGAATGCAATCTCCTTCCCCTTAATTTAACAGAAAGGCTGGAGCAGGGAGTATAGTTTAATTAAGATACAGTTTAGAGTCCTGATAGTCAGTGGAGACAAATAGATACATCTTTGTTTCCACTGACTAGGAAGGAAATGTGGGTTCTCAATTACTTCTTTTATGTGTCTATATAGTTAAGTGGAATAAATGCTGGCACAAGCTTTTTTTTTACATTAATATTAAGCAAAACAATACTTGTGCACCTTCAGTCCTGTTCTTCAGGGTAAGGTATACACTTCCCTTACATGTAAGGTACCATTTCTTTGTCATTTGTGATTCTTCTGTAAAAAGTAAAAGGCATAATGTCAAATACCCAAAACATTTTGGAAAGTGGCAAGTTTACTGTCAGTTGGAAGAATGCTACTTTTTGATGTGATGTTTATTTTAGATTCATTTAGCAATTTAATCTTCTACTTTAAGGTGGAAAACGTTGATTCTGAATAAGTCTCCAGTGTTCCAATATAAACCATCATCGTACAATATTCTCAGCAAAATTCCATTAGTTCTTTTTTTTTTACTAAAGACCATTTCCTAGTGCATTTAATAATTCTTTTGTTATTGACGGGAAACATGTTGCACAAGCTATTACCTGGTTTTGATCACAAAAAAGATACCGTGCAATACTGAGATGAGATAGGAGCCCAAGTATTAATGTAACTCCATCATTCCTTTTGATATCTCATCCGTAGGAATACTTTCTAGTGGATTATGCTTCAGAATTTCAATGAGCAGCTGCTATTTTAAGGAGCTTTCTTGTCATAAAACATCATGGGGGATTACAGAATCCTGTAGCTGATTCAGCTTATTAATTCAAATAAGATCTATTTCATTACAGTTTTATGATGTGCATCATTAAGGCTTTTATCCTTGCTGCTTGTATCCTAATAATACGGTTGAAGACCAATATGGTATCTTATTTCTGAGCCATCTGTCACACTGGTGCCTTGAAGATGTGCTTATCAACTGTCCTCCAGGAGCCCATGGGAAGACATGGACTAAACTCCTTCCATATCCTACTGGGCAGACAGCAGCATTAGCAAAGCTGTCAGCACTGACACTCATTCAGTTGTTGAGATGTAAACACAAAAGACCAAATGGTCACATACACTGCAGGCTTGGAGGTCAGGCTCTGCACACTGGCCAGGTGGGGAGGGGAGCAGATGTTGCTGTTAGGGTACAGCTATTACAGAATTCCTTTCAGTTTCGAGCAGAACTCTCGTATCAGCTCCTGAAACCATCCTCTCTCACAAGCATTTGAAGTTGGAAAAAGTTAATCATTAGATGGGTTGTCTGTGAGAGCTTGTTTGAGGCTGTGTTGAGTGTCACAGAAACACTTATCTCTGATAGATTTCTCCTGAGCAATCTCTTCCCTTTCCCCCTTGTTAAGTGTACTCTTGATAATCCTAAGCAGTAACAGCTGGTTTCATGAGCATAACATCTGTGTGTTGGTACATCCATAGCCCTCAGTTAAGCTGCCCCTACTCTGGTGTTACTTTTGGGACATAACATGGATTCATTCCCTCCCTGACACTAGCTCCTGCAGATATATAATTACCTTCTTGCCTATTTCAGCAATACATTTATTACTCTTCTGCCTTGTCCTGCTGCTCAGGTCATTGATTAAAATAAAGGCAGAACTCCACCTGTCCACTGTTCCAGAGGAGACATGAATGAAGTTAATGTTATGTGTCTGAGATGAGGAGCCCTCATGGGGACACAGGAGAGATTCTTACTGCTTACACCCTTGTATGGGCATATAAACTGAGCCATAATCTATCTTTGGAGTAAAGAGTATCCTGGGAAATAAGATCAATCTGGATACTGGAAGGGTTTAGATATATTATCTGTGTTCCCTTTCAAATGGATCAGCAGATTTATTTATTCAGGCATGTGTTTCCAGGACAGTGTTATTGATTTTATTCATTTTGCTGTTTCTCTGGCTTAGAGACGAAGAGGTATGAAGTCTACTAATATGCTTTTCTGTCATATATGACAGTTAACTCCTCTTCGAAATGCTCAATATATTACATTCCTCACTCATTCAGACTGAAGTGAATGACACATAAGGAGAGGTTTTTCAGGGTTAGAGGTCTTTGAACTCAATATTAGCCATCATTCATGTTTAGGACACTCTTCTCATAATGAATACAGGATGGCACAACGGATGTTAACACCACACATGAATAGAACACTTTTTATAAAGTCCTTTCCTTTGGAAAAGGGATGATTTTTAAAGTAGCTCAAAAGGCTTAATTATGTATTTCATAGTAAAGCCTGAGCAGGACCGAAGGAAGGCCTGGTATGTATGGGAGCACTGTGCAGTGGGTAACTGCTATTGCATTACATAATGCAGGCAAAAATAATGAAGGGGTGGCAGTCCCTAGAGAATCTTTCTCTTGGTAAACCCATGGCTGTCCTCTGCCTTGCTGAAGGGATAAAGAAAGTTATTCTTCTATTCTTCAGCTAGAATTTTCATTATTTTCAATATAAAAACACCACAACACACAGTGGACCCAGCAATTGTTACCAGATTTTCCTCAGTCTGGTAGGAATCCAAAGATATTTGCACTCTTCAAAAAAAAAAAAAAAGGCTTTTCTATTATTTTTTAATCTTGCTGCATAACTTTCCCTAGTTCCTTAAAAGGAGTGAAGAAGTTGTAGAGGCCAACCTGAGACAATTTATTTAATTTTTAGAAAGTATGTACTCCATTCTTTAGTTTTTAGGAAGTGTGTGCACCATTCTTCTCCACATGAGAACTTTTGCAGGTGTGTGAGGAGGATCAAACAAGTGAGACCTCTCTAATCTGTAGTCACCTGCAAACACCATACCTTATCTTCTTCAACTCTGCTTGTTTTTATTCTTGCATATACCTGGAAAGCATCTTACTTTACCAAATATGCCATAGAAAACACATGTCCAAATGCAAATTAAAATCTATAGCCTGACAATGTGGGATATCCCAAATGATGTTTGTTCCTGCAAAACCTTGATGTCTTTAACCCAGGGGCATACATTTTGATGTAGTTTTAATTTGTTAAAATTGACAGTTTGTGAATTATTTTCTGAAGTGGTTCTGTATACATAGACAGAACATGCCTTCTGTTGCTTGTTACAGAATGAATACCTGTATGAAGGTGTTGATGCAAGAGTTATAGAATATGAGGACAACAGGCCCCTCTTAGATATGTTCCTGCAGAAACCAATGGGTTTATTGTCCCTGCTGGATGAGGAAAGTCGATTCCCACAAGCAACAGATCAGACACTTGTAGGTGAGTATATGATTTATTTCACTGTTTTGCAGGATGTCTCCATGTTAGATTTCTGTCTGGTGAGTCCAGTTTGGGCTATATGCTAGGTAAGTTTTTAGCAAGCCCACATTCCAGTGTCATAGTATGTTTGAGAGAGGCATGTGTGCAAGGATGGATGTGTCTTTGAAGTTGATAGAGAAACATCAAGAGTACAAATGAACTTAGGCTGCTGATCCAGGTTTTGAATTCTCCTGCCTTCAGGAATTTTCAGGATTTTTTAGCTGTGGAGCTTGAAGGATAAAGATGGAACTGAGTTAAAACTCCAGGTTCATATGCCAAGAACACTGTTTTCAAAGTTGAGACATGTTCAGTTCTAAGATTTTTGATGAACCATATCTGAACAAGAATTTTAGTACTATTTTTAAGGCTAATGGCTGCAAACCTGCCTCAGTGCCTTTCAGCAAATGATGCTTCACGGGTTTTTTTAATTCAGAAATGAAACTTAAACCACCTAAGTATGTTCTAATTCAGATCCTGAATATATCAGTGCTGAGTAGTTTCAGTTAAGAGTTGATTTAGTTATTTCAGTGGGGCTTCTGTGCATATAAATCCTTGGTTTACTCATTTTTGAATGTGCAAAGTGTCAGATGAGAGTTTTAACCAACATCTAATCACAAAACCTAATAACATCCATTAACAATGCCCACACTAAAGCGATTATATGAGCTTGTTGTCTTTCTATCTTCATACTTTCTAGTCTACAGTACAGAGGCCCTCAGTCAATTGGTAGACGTTTCCTCACAATTCCCCAAGGAATCCTTGGAAATGATTACTACATTGTTTCATATGTGAAGATGAAAATCTTAGAAAGGCAAGTGATATCCTGAGGTGACACACAAAAAAAAATGGTATAAAGGAACAGATCCAAGAGCAGTCATATTCTCTATCCAGTGCCTTTTGTTCCAAGACCATTATGGTATCTTTGTCCTTAAAAACGTCACGGTCTGTTTTGTACCTCTGCATTGTCTGAGAAGTCAGAGAATATACACAGAGGGACACAGCTTTGGAAGACAATTATTGTACAGTAACTCCAGTAAGATAAACTGTGTTTTCTTTCAGAAAAATTTGAAGATAATTTGAAGTCAAAATATTTTTGGAGACCCAAAAGAGTGGATCTAACCTTTGGAATTTATCATTATGCAGGAAAGGTAAGAGTCCTAATGATGTTAGTTGAGCACTGTGGAATGGTGTGGCTGGAAGGAAAGAGATGAGGTCACCTAGGTTGGTTCTCAGCCTTCATCTGACATGGCCTGACATGGAAATGCTGGCAGTGCCTTACACATCAAAAGTAAATTGAAAAGTTATTTTCCCTCATAAAAAAAAAAAAAAAAAACAAAACCAATATCAGGAGTGTATTTTTCTTAAATGTCACCAGGTAAATGACAGTATTATAGAACCAAAACATCACCATTATGTAATGCAACTCAGTGCTGTTACCCTTAGCTACTCAAAGTCCTGTGCCATGCTTGTTCCCACTGTTTTGAATCAGGATCCAGCTCCAATTTTTCTACTACCTCCTATACCCCATCAGCCTTACTTAGCTCTGTACTTAGTCATAAGCCAGTACATTTTGAATTAGGTACACTCTTCTGAAATGTTTAGAGATTTAAATTGACAATATGCAGTTTGTGATTTTGAAAAATTCCTCTACAATCAATACAGAGATCTCTTCTTTAAGAAGAGTGGCAAGTCCTGGGTCCAGTACAGCACAATATAAATGGGACAGAAAGACTGTACAGTCATATGGTAATCCCATGTGATATGGTTGAATTCAAGTGCATTGTTAATTGTGCATTTACACATGTGTTGCTGTGAAGAAGGACTATGATACACTTGTCCTAGTGATAAATCCACACTGGCTAAACTACTGTTAACGTATCTGCATTAGGAAAAGAATGTCTCAACCTACTTTGCAATTGTTTTTAGTGATCTGCATCATAATGGTTCTCTGTATTGGAAAATTAGAACTTTCAGTGATCAAAAGAAAGACTGTAAGCAAGAGCAAATCTGATGGCTGAAAAACTTAATTGTGCATCTTGATATATTAAAAGCTACATGCCCAGAGTGTTTAAAGTTACAGTTATTTTTCAAAATATGCATAAATACACTTTTCAAACAGGTTCTATATAATGCAAGTGGATTCCTAGCGAAAAATAGAGATACTCTGCCAGCTGATATTGTGCTGCTACTGCGATCATCTGAAAACAATCTGACAAGACAGTTGGTAACCCATCCTCTTACAAAAACAGGTATTGCTGTTGTGGTAATCTTCTTATTCTTCTGTAGCCTTCGTGATGACCACTGCTAGGTTTCATATGACCATTTGTTGATGACATTATAGACTTTGTGGCTTAACTTTCCAACCCTAGAATCAATACAGAATGGAGCCCCACCCATCTCAAGCTGCAGGGGAGGGATTGGTCTGGTCAAGTGCCAAGGAAATGGTAGAGGCTTTCAGGGTCCTCTCTTCAGGGTAGGGGAGCAAGACAGGGAGTGGAGTGCATCCCTTGAGTTGAGGACTGAACAGAAAGGATCAGGTAAGTCACTGGCCTTTTTTGGACAGGACATATATAAATCACCTGTTTTGTCTCAGTGCAATATTTCTCTGAAGTAGTAGAGAACCAAGGTTGAGGCTTCTAACATCTGCTGCACAGAGTGAGGAGACACTCCTGTATTTCCCCAGTCTTCTAGTCCTTTACAATAGGTGACTGATGAGGTCAGTGAGCCCTCCCTTGGGGAGTTCATAAATTGGGGTGGAGGAATACAAGCTGGCTTTACAGAAATTGCTCCTACGCTGCACATTAGTTGAACCAGGTCCTGGCACAGTGTCCTAGCTCACATTTTAGGATGATGGGTAAGTCTCCTTACAACCAATTTGCTATGGTATTGTATTACTCCCTGCTTGATGTCATTGCTGCCGTACAGTAAGTGCTTTATAATTTTACTTTCTTGTACACGGGAGAGGTACTCTTAGTAGAACAGAAAAGCTAAATCTTAAGAATCTGATGGAAATTTCTCTAAAATTTTATCTTAGCTTACAGAAAGTGAGGGTTTGGTAAGGCTTCTATTCTTCCCAAAGAGAGCTTTGTCAGTGGAATGCAAAATTTGGCCTTTAAGGTCTGTTTAAGTCAGCGTTCTTGGGAAAACACTGAGCTCAGTGCCCTTGCCTGAATTTTTCACTTGTTGATATCTGCTAAGATACTAAGCTATAATTTTTCTAGAGTCAAAGTCAGGGCCCAAATGGTCCCAAGAACTGATCCCAAGTCTTATGTAATGTTTTGCAAGATAACTGAAGGTTGTTTTAATTCTTCTTGTTAAATATTATGAAATGCTGTGTGTAGCCTTTCAAAACTGACATAAACCATCCAGCTCTAGCCAACTAAAAGTTCGATTTCTGATCTAAATTATTCATCTAGAATCGGTGCAAATGTAGAGGTTTACCCAGAGTCTAAATCAACTTGCCTTATCTCAGGTGTTTCTCTTAGGATGGGATCAGTGTCCTCTGAATTGCCTCTCTGCACTGAATACAGCAGGGATCTTGTAGACACCTCACTTTCAGATAGCTGAAATGTGAAGATATCACACTGATATACTCAGCTAAGCCCAAGGGATGTTTAGCACTTGATATCGTCACATAATACATGACGCATTAGCTCGGCATGCTGTATATTTACAGCTGTTTATCCAACTCTTATCCAGCCCTTCCTCATAGTAGCTGAGCACAGAGAGATTACAGGTTCTCTCAGAGGAGAGTGAGATTTCAGAAGTGTTCCGTTATTGGCAGAAGTGATGGCAGCATGCAGCAGTGGTTGGGGTTTATCAACATAGGCAAGGGGTTTATCAACATGAGGGAAAGCTCAGCAGAATTTTCATTATTCCTTTAGTAGACCAGTGTCTGTTTAAACCACTCCAATGCACCTAGTCCTTCAAGTCATCACAATGAAGGTATTACTTGATTAAGAATTCCAAGGTTAGAGTCTCAAGACTATGTCTACACTAGTAAACCAAACAGGGCCAGTGAACAGTAGCTGCAACAGTCCCACAGGACTGCCCATTCTGTTTAATTGTTAGCATGCCTCCCTGGGACAGTTTTGGACCATGTCAGATAGCAATCTCCCAGAAATACTCAGGCATTCTTCAAGAGAAAACAAAAGCCAGCAATGGTTTCCTACAAGCTCTGCGGAAAGATACAACCTTACTTTTGCACGGAGATGAAAATAGTATAGAGTTTAGCTGAATAGATTGAGTCATGCCATATCCCTTGCCCTCAGGGCCAGAGAAGGGTAGTAGCACTTTTTTATTTTTTAAACTAATATATACATAGCCTTAGAACTGGAGTAGTATGGTAACATCCTTAGGGTAAAACCAAATGGATGCTCTAAGATGTATCTTCCTAACCTTCTGCGGCTCTCTGTTTGTTTATCTTTTTGCTCTAGTAGGTGATGTGTGTGCTGAAGGAGGAAAACTCAGCCCATGTTCCATCTTCATGCAACTTCTTCAGAGCTTATTCCACCTCAAGGGTGGAAGAGGAAATGAGGACACTCCAAAAAAGTCAATGACCTTTATAATCATGTTTCCATGGGGGGCACGAATAAAGTGGTGCAACATAGTTTTTAGTTTAGAGGAAATGTAAGCCTTTTGGTAGGTTGCTTTCTTTCATCTTTCCATAGGTAACCTGGCACACACTAAAAGCAAAACTACAATCAGTTACCAGATGTGGACCCCACAGAAGTCAATCAGCCATACAAAGGTAAGAAAAGTGATTTTGTGATTCTGCATTGCACCCTAATTTACACTAGAAAGGCAATACTGTTACTGGTACTAAAAGGAAGCAAGTAACCCCTTCCTTGGTTTTTCTCCCTCTCCTGTTTTCTTTTCTGTTTAGCTGGATATCTTTGTGTTGTGCAATTCATATTCCTTCCGTGAGGTAAAAACCTAACATTTCCCTTCTTTCTGGCTATAGTTGTATAACAACATCAGGAGAAAAAAAAAATATATTCCTAGCTGTACTGTAGTAAAAAGAGACATTAAATTATTGGTGTGGAACATAGTCAAGTTCCTTAGAGAACTACCAAAATAACAGTGATGATGAAATAACAGACAGAACCTCAGACATTATCAGGTTATTTGTGGCAGTTATTTAGATGCTCCATGACCAGTTTGTGTCCTCTGTGTGTGAACACTTGTGTATTGTGTAGCAAAGTAACGTAATGTACTGGTGTAACTGATTTCTGCTAGTGATCATGCTGTGACTTCTGTTTAGATTATTTTTTATTTATTAATAATGTTCTCTGAGGAGTTTTTTGCTGTGGTGTTGGAAAGGACAGTACAGGCTCAAAGAGATTAAAAACGTCATTTTCTTTCTTCATCTTTATAGACTGAAGCAGGAGACACCGGACATCATCCAAGAGAGACAACCAGCATGAAAACACAGACAGTTGCTTCTTATTTTAGAGTAAGATATGAGATCTCTTAACATATTTTTCTAGAATAGTATTCTTTCAACTTTTGAAATGTACCTGTTGACTTAGAATCAAGAGTGATCTGTTTAGATTTTGTGAACTGCATATATGGCACAGTGGTCTGTGTAGTACAGATATCTAGAGGAGATTGTGATAGCTCATCTTTAATTGTACTTGATTACACAGCCACATTTCTGACATGATGATGTATGTTCATCATCATCGAGGGGCAATGGTCACAAAATGGAACACAGGAAGTTCCAGCTCAACATGAGGAAAAACTTCTTTACTGTGAGGGTGACAGACCCTTGAAAAGGCTTCCCAGAGAGGTCGTGGAGTCTCTTTCTCTAGAGACTTTCATGACTCACCTGGATCTGTTCCTGTGTGGCCTGCCCTCAGTGTTCCTGCTCTGGCAGGGGGAGATTGGACTTAATCTCCAACCTCTACCATTCTATGATTGCCAAGCGCTGGCTTGTGCTGCTGATCCTACAATAGAAAATAGCTCTAAAGAGCATTCTTTCTTCCAAAGTGGTACACAGAGTTGGTTCACTTGGGCTCAGCTCTGAATCCCCAACTCTTTTTTTGTCATCTCTCCCAGCAAAACATAAAGATGGCTGAAGTGATGTTCATGACCTGTAATGGCTTGTTTACATGACAGAGAACAGTAAGGAGCAAGAGCTCTGTTTAGTAGATACAATTGCACAGCTTTGTGGACTGAAAAGGATAATTTTAGCCTAGGTATTATGGTGGTCCAAGGCTGCATGGTGTTCTAAATTTCTAGATGGAAAAAAATATTTAATCTCTTTCAAACCTAATTGTGATTCAGTGCATTACCAGCACATCTAGCATCGGAGACTGCAAATGAGTTAATTATATTTACACTTTTCTGTTATTATTTTCTGTAGTGGAAATCCCTGCTCAGCTTATGCTAGCTAATGCTCTTAAATGAAGATTCAGCTTTAGCCCCACTGGTTTGCTTATACACAGAAATCTATGGGTGATTGAGGAAAGCATCTGCCACCTCAGACTGAGTGGAAAAAAAAATTATCCATTAGCATGTCCTACTTGTTTGTGTTCGATTGGTACACTAGTGATGAAGCTAATTAAGGACTTTGCTGCATGGTGCAGTGTCTGTCTGGAATGGAATTGCACATTTTAATAGGAAACATATGGCTCTTGACATCCTACACTAGTTTCATATATTCAACCTACTGCTGAACTGCATTCCCTCCTGGATGCCTCTTTCTGTTGAATCAGGTTGAATCTTGAGGAAGGAGCCTCTGCATTTGTGTTTTAATAAGATGCTCTCATGAAGCAATTTTACAAAACACCAGTCAAGGTTGTTTACAGCCAGATTCACGTCAGTGGGCACGGGGAGCTACAAACTGTGTCCCCTCTGCTAGCTTGCTACCCTGGTGAGGTTAGAAAAGTGCAACTTTGGAATTGTGATTTTGTGTACTTCTAGTTTTGCCCTCCTCAGCAGTTTCCTCCTGGCAGGGCAGCTATAGTATTACCATCAGCCTATACAATGAACAGGACGTGTTAGACAAGAGCAGTTTAAGCAGCCCCTCTCTGGGGTAGACTTACTTTCTTCCAGTCTAATGAAGGGATGGCAATATTTACTGGCTTGCTGCTCTTCCACTTCCCATTCATAAATGGATGATTTACTCTCTGGGTGAACAAGGATCTTCAAAAAGGTGACAAAAGGAAAAAAAGAAATGAGCTGCTATTATCTAACAAAGCCCTGAGAGAAGCAAATAAGTGTAAGAAGATAGAAATATCACATGTTAGACATTATGGCAGTTTGGGTGGAATTTGTTTACATCCATTTGGAATCGGTGTGTCTCTTAAGTTGTATACACTAGGGACTTGGAAATCTTATCAAAGCTAGAATTGTTGTTGGGTCATTTACTTCATCTACCCTTAAAGTACCAGCTTACTGAAATGGAAATGGGCTCGGACGTGACTCTGATCATATGAAATAAGACAACTTCAGCTGTGCATGACCTATATACAAGTTTTCTATATATCCTGATGGCAGATATCTTGTTACTTTCTTGCAGTATTCCCTGATGGATTTGTTATCCAAAATGGTCGTTGGCCAGCCTCATTTTGTCAGATGCATCAAGCCAAACAATGACCGGCAGGCAAACAAGTTTGATAAAGAAAAAGTGTTGGTTCAGCTGCGTTATACGGGAATCCTGGAGACAGCAAGAATCCGAAGACAGGGTTATTCACACCGTATACTGTTCGCTAACTTCATAAAACGGTAACAGCCTTTTTCTCTCCTGTCATTGCTGACCAGTGTTTGCTAAGCATAAGCAGTGTCTTTGGCATGGTTTTTAAAGAAAAAAATACAGAGATATTTCCTGTGACAAAGAAGATTACAGACTGGATGACAAAAGGCTGTTCAGGCACAGAATAAGTGACCCGTTTTGGAACAGTAGGGGAAGATTGCATCTCAGGATGACTCAGGCTCCCTGGGCATTTGTGTAAAAATTTTCTTGCTTATAGTCTATAAGTTTTCTTCAAAGACTTGAGGATTAGAAAGGTAATGCTTCAAATCAAAGCTGAGAATTTGGAGCAATAGCATCCAAGGAGCACCACAGTTTCTCTAGCTCCTGACATTTAGCCCTGTGCAGCATCTGCTTGTGCAGGGTGGATGATAATTTGATACTGTTAAACCAGGGCTAAGAAGTTCATAAAGTGCATAGTTTGTTTAAAATATAATTTCTAAGTATTAATCACTTGTTAAGAAGAAGAGTAATGAACTCGCTATGATTTTATAATTTCTGTAACTATCTCTTCCTCCTCCACCCCCAAAAATTAATCCTGAGCACTTAATCTGTACTTCTCCCTTATCAATAAAGACCCCGAATATTTGCATCAGTTGGAACTGAGGTTTGTGGAATGGAAATCAAAACTAGAAAGAAGCAAGCAACACCCATTCAGACAGAAGCCCTGAAAAGTAACAGTGCACTAGAAGCAGAGAGCAATCAGCAGAGTGCTGCAGGTGCACAAGGAGAGAGAGGAAGGACAAAGTGCAAGTTTTTATAGCACTGTTTCTGGAAAGAACAATCCTAGGACTATTACTGTTTTGGAAGAGTGCAGCATGGGAAAAGGTAGTCACCACTGCCCCAAGATGTGCTGTGACTGTTAGTCACTGCTTTTTATACAAAATTTTACTGTTCGGGTAAGAGAGGAAAGCCACAAACATAACATGGTAGCTCTCCAGAGAGCATGCCCCTGACTGCAGTGAGGCTGTGCAGATCTCAAGTACTGAGAATATTGCCCTCAGATAAAAAGTGATTTTTATTAAGTATGTATCTCCTTGTCTTTTGTTTTTTAATAGTTGGGAGTTACAGGTAGACCTAAGATAATGGCAAAATTATTTTGTTAGAATAAAAATAAGCCAACTCATTGTGTAATAAAAAGAAAAGAAAAAAAAGTAGAAAAAAAGGAGTTGTAGGAATTGGTGATAATGCAGGAATCAACATTTTCTCTTTTTTGGTATTCCATAAGAAAACTGTTACCATTATCTAAAGGTGGTACAACTCAAGCTTTGTGTATACAAAAAAAAGTAACAAAAAAAATCTGAGTAACAAAAAAATCTGAGTAACAAAAATCTGAGTAACAAAAAAAAAGCAGAGTGTACTGTCAGAAAGCACACATAATTAATGTAATTTTCCTGATTAAAACAACAAACCAAACAAACAAACCAACCAACCAAACAAAAAATACCACAAGATAGGTATGGTTTCTTTTGTTATGGAGCATTTTGGAAAGTCCTGGAATATGGAAGAACTTTCCTACCCAGCAGCTGAGCTGGTACGTTATGGATAATTTTTATGCTTGAGCATTCTGACTTGTTTTCCTAGTCAGAATTAATTCTGAGGAATGAGTTTGCTAGAGTAAATGCTTACGTATGATATGTCATAATAGCACATGTATATTCCAAAAGGATCTGCAAAGCTGAATCCAAGGACCCAACAAGAGCGGGGACACATCTCACATCATGTTAACTACCTCAGGGGTAGATGGTCTAGCACGTGAGATAAGACATTAAATTTCCGTGACATTTCTAGATATGACATAACCTAATTTAGGAGAAAAGCATTAAAAATATTTTTATTTTGCCACTGAATGCAGAGAGACAGAGGAGCAAGAACTGATGCACAAATCTAACTGAGTTGCACATTTTTAAAAGCCTTCTGGTGTTGATATAGAATTAAACAACCCTCCAGGGTGTGCAGTATGTCACTCATCCACTTTTGATTGACTTTCTCAGTACTGCATGTAAATCACAGCAATCTCTTTCATACACTGTTTTGGGTTTTCCAGTGCTATGTTTTCTTTCATGCAACTGTTTTTATTCTTGAAATGAATAGTTTAAATGTATTTGAATCTACTGCTTGCTATTATTGAAATAAAGAATCATATCTTTGTCTCTAGGTATTACCTCATCTGTTACAAAACAAATGATGATCCTCCAGTCAGCCCAGAAACCTGTGCTGCCATCTTGGAAAAAGCCCACCTTGACAACTGGGTTCTTGGAAAAACTAAAGTAATTCTTTAATATACTGTATCTGCTTTATTGCAGCATGGCATTGCCAACTTACTATGCAACTTGTTTTCTTACCCATTTGGTTGGGATAGGTCTTGGTCTCTGATGGTTAAAAAAAAATGCCTTTTGCTGGGCCCTGATACCTGGCGTGAGTTCTGACCCTGTAATGTGTTAAAATTCTGATCAGCTTTAGTGAGGCCATGGTGCAAAGCAGTGTGTGACAACAACATGGATTGCATTTTCTGTTAAAAAAGAAAAAAAAAGTGGTATTAAGGATCCCAGTGAGGTTAGTCCAAGCTTTCTTAAGGAAAAGGAGTTATACGTCTTCCCTGGAGCAGACTCCCAAAGGGAGAGGAGAAGGTTTTGGCTTTGCAGCCTGAGGCCTCTGTGGCAGAGAGGGAAGCGATAGCAGGATGATGCCATGTATATGAAGTGAGGGGAAGACTTTTATAAGATAAACACGTCTGTTCCCATACTTGTGCTTTTGGTTCTAGCTCACTAGTCTTCTCAGCATGCCAGAGAGGGCCAACCACCCACCCCAAACTGACAGATCTCAGGAGGTCTGCCAGAGAAAAGGAGCATCAGACAAATACTGCACCAAGTCTCTGTATTTACTGATGTAACAGAAGTGCCCAGGAGGGATATGGATAAAGGTGGATCCTAAACTATTTGAAATCACCTTAGGGTAGAAGAAACAACTGTTCTTCTGAGACATCTTCCTGAATAGGTGGGACAGGAGCCATTGAAGTTACCACCTCCTCAACCTTTATTTCCCTTGGGTATCTTAGTGAGGCTAATGGACAATTTGCAGCCAAAGGATGCACTTCTTGAGATGTGAGACCTATAGCTTACATTTACTTTAACTAGGGTTAACCTGTATCTGTGCCGAGTGATCAAAGATTGAGGGAATTCTGCAAAATGAGCATAATTATTGTCTTAATTGCACAAGCTCTTTCTATACCTTTTTTTAATCTTAATGTACACCAGGAATGTGTTTATATCCCTTGTGCTGGACTAGTTTCTCAGGGGTTATATGAGCTTCATGCTTGATAAAAGCAATTTATTAAATAAACAATGCCTTATATTTAAAGTTGGAAAGCAGAGGGGTTGAAAGGTTCCAGATTTAGATCACATTTATGTGATATATACACCAGATTTGTGAGTTTAGCAAAACTCAGCCTCATAGTTTTGAAAACAGATTTATATTTACAGACTGAAGTTTCGCACTGGGACTTCAAAACATCTTCTGACGAAAGCATAAATAAGCAGAATGATCCTTTAGGTACTACAGCTAAAGAGTCTGCTCATAATTTGAAACCAACTTGTAACTCGATGTTAAATGGACTGAGTGAATACAGGACCTGGGAGGGTAACTAAAACTTGTGCTTGTCTGCCTACTCTTTTCAAGGTATTCCTCAAATACTATCATGTGGAGCAGCTAAATTTAATGCGGAAGGAGACAGTTGACATGATTATTTTGATTCAAGCTTGTGTCAGAGGGTGGCTGGGTTCAAGGAGGTACAAAAAGATAAAGGAACAAAGGGAACAAAGTGCTATTAAAATACAGTCAGGTAATAGCTTTAAAACATTTAACATTTTGCTTAAAGCTACGTGTGTACAGTTGATAGATGGATGTGCATGCTGAACGTGAATTTTTACTGTTTTCCTGCTATTACATTTGACAAAGCATCTTATACTTGGTGATATCTGTTCTTCTGAAGAACAATTTCTTTTAACCAGATTATGACAATCTCTTTACTGAAGTTACATTTATCAATGTTACGTTTAAAAGGCAATTTTAGCAATGGAAGGAGGTGATTGCACAGATGATACTGTTATTAATAATATTCTGGAATGCTCTGACAAGGTTATATAATATAACAATGAAAATAAAATGTATTAACCAACCTAGATAATAAGACAAATTATAGTGTTGATGGAGACATCAACAGAAATTTTTAATACGTTTCAACATTATCTTATTTTACATTCTGATTCTTCTGTAGTTTGTATTCATTTCATTCATAATAACTTTACTCACCAGAAAATGTAGTTTTTATGTAGATTTACTACTTGTGCTCGTTTGACTTTTTTTTTCTTTTTTTTTTTTGAATGATAAAGACTGTAAATATTTTTGTAAATATGAATATTTTAATGGAGGTATGTAACTCCTTCCAAACTTTTTTAATTCTTACAGCCTTTTGTGTACCTAGTGGAGTATTTAATTTTTGACCTCTCTTTTCAGCTTACAGGGGTTTTGTTGCTCGTAAAGAATACACAAATGCAAAACATAATAAAAAAGTGGAAGAATATATTACTAGACTTCAAGCAAGTAAGAATTGTTTGCTTTTGTGACTTTAATGTGCTATCCATACACAATATGTTGATCTAGATTTTTTTGCTATTACCTAGCTTCACTGATTGACTATGCTCATTTACACATGCTGAGGTATATTTTATCTATTATATACCTATATTCAGTGGTTGAAACGGGTCAATGTATTCCATTACCTGTACTCCACAGCTGTGAAGTGCATTGGTTAAATGCCATAACAAACCTTTTCAAGCCTAGTCTAATATGTGTAAGTATTACACCTGCTATTATTGAAGCCCCATATGATACTATGTGTGTGCATGCTCTTCTCTTAGAGATAGGTTTTGTTATGTATGAAGTAATAGTTATGTTGGAGAAGACTATAACCTGCAATTTCACTCATTTCTGATTCTTTTCTGACATTGCTCAATCCAGCCTAGCAAAATATCCCTTCTGTTCTGCAGCAAGAATCACCTTGGGCCCAGATGTAGGCTGTGTGACACCCCTTTTTCCTCCCTATATTTCTGTGTCCCCTGTCCCTGCAGAGACGTTCCCAAGCCAGATGTATGTAGTCTAGGCAGCTCTGAAGTCAGCAGCAGTACAACTAAAGAGGCCCAGGTCTGAAAACAGCCAGCACAAATCTGCACCATACTTTCAGTAGTTACAAGGGTGGAAACCCCAAATATAAGCTAATGCTGCTGGTACCCAGGCTACTGAGATTTAAACTACCTCAGATTTGCCTTCATGAATAGAATATATGCCAACAGCAGTGCTGGTTTTAATCATTGTCAGATGAATCTGCTAATTGCACTGGGACAATGTTATTGTGTACTGAAGAGCACTTCACTGCAGTTGGTAGAACTTCATCAGTGTAGAAAACAATCTAAAACCAGAATATGTCAAAAACAGGTTCACATCTGAAAGATGTCGGTTATATTAGGATATTTAGCAAATGCAAAAATGTGAATATACCACTTTGCTGTTTGTTCATCTTCCCAGTGTTTCTTCTTAGAAGCCCAAGAAACTCTAGAAGTATTCTAAGTGCTTTACAATTGGCACTTTTCTAAGACCCTGTCAGACTGCAGTATAAAAACCAGTTATGCCACTTCTAATAAGTATTTGGCTTCCTTTACCCTACATCCGATTATCAAGATGTAATTTATGTCGCTGTTATACAGTGCTTCTTACACTGAACCACTGCATCTAGTGGAGACCAAGTTGGTCTAAATGATGAGTAGGGAATGCTAAAGCAAATAAAACCCAGCACCAAGTTATATGAATGTGTTAGAATAGACTGCTTATGCTCCCTGCCCACTCTTAAGTGAGCTTGACTTTTCCCAGTGATGCAAAACACTCTCAGCAGAGTTGGAATAAGAGCTCCCCTATCTACCATCTCCTAGGGGTATTTAAATCACCTGAATCATCTATCCCCATACTCTTGATACTGCTGCATTTGGAATTAGAATTCAGTGGAAATACTTTTACAAAACACTATGTTCTTTTTATTTTCCTGGGTATTAGCAGATTAATGCTGAATCCCTAGAACTGCAGATTTGTCCAAATCACAGCATTGTGGAGAGTGTGCCAGTTCCCATTAGGAAATTATTTGCAGATTCAGGAATTTTTGAAGAAGCATTCTGAATGCAATTCAGTTTCTGATTGAGACACTTCCATGTAGATGTCTAAAAGTATCTAAACTTCTCTTACAGTCAGCAGAGCCAAGAGTTTGATTCTTTTTATTAAAAACCACCAAATACTCAGCTCATTTGTCCCCATATTGGTATTCAGTGTCATCTGAGATGCCCTAGGTTATCTTGCCTGGCCTCCAGCTTTATTTCATGTGATATACCCAACTTTCTCTCTCGAGAAAGTCATGTCTGTCTTGCTTTTTCTGTCAGCTCCCTGTAGATGCCTTGGCTGTCCCAGAGCACTTTAGGTGGTATTAGATACCTATGGGCCAGCAACTGCATCAAACCCCTAGTGACTAGTCAGTGTCTATGTATCTCAGGGAAGACCCATGTTTGAGGCCTTATTTATCCTGGTTCAGACTAGAATCTTGAACTTGTGTCTCCCACAAAGCACAAGTGCTGAGCACCCGTGTCACAGTGCACCTGGTTACTGTGAAGCTTAGCACATCTTTCATGAGGAGCTTTTTCATTTTGAATAATGAGTCTTTGCAAAAAGAGCATAAGCTAAGTCTTCTGTAACTGCTGAGCTATAAAATTTTCAGTTTTTCTCTGGTCTGTTGAATGTTCAGCTAATTCCAAGCCTGTACCAGAAGACAGCCTTGTAATCTCTATAGCCTGCTAATCAGGAGTTTCCCACAAAAATCAAAGACTGAGTCAAATCAAGTGCCTGAATCAGGAAAAGCAGGTACATGAAGCTGAGAGCACTGTGTTCTAGAGGCACTTCTATAGCACTATGCTTCTGCTTCATTCCGCATCTTTCTGCATTTCCTTTAGTCCAGTAAAATACAAAGAAAGAGCTTGTTTGTATCCTCATGTAGAATGGGTACAGCTTTCTGAATTCTCAAAAAAGTTTTATGAGACAGAATAATTTCAGAAGAAACATAATCATAATAGCCACCCCAGTCTGTATTTCCCTGGATTTTTTTCAATGCTGTTATCATTTGACTCTCTAAAATGTGTAGGACACCCATTGCTTGTTGCTTAAGGTTATTTTGTATTACAATTTGTATCAGTTGCCAGAGGATACTTACTCAGGAAGAAGAGAAAAGAACTAACTGAGACACGAAACAAAGCAGCAATAACAATTCAGTCTCGCTACAGGGGATATAAGGAGAGGAAGGTCTTCAAAAGGAGAAGGTAGTGTTATTTTCTACCTCTTACATCACTCAAATGTATCCCTTTTCAGTAACTACACTGCTAAAAGTGAAGCAAATCAGGATTATTCTACATATGTATACAGAGATAATGTACATTTATGTGGAGGTTTTTAATGTCAGTAGCCAATTGTCTCATATTTTTAAGACCAGGGAATAAAGGCGTGTTTAGAGGACAGATCTACAACATTTAGAGGACAGATCTACAACATTGTGCTTACCTGTAATGTTAATGTTATCTGTAGATGAGTCTCTTTGTGGAACTAGCTCATCATTAAAAATGCTGAGATGAGCAAGAAATAGGCATCTGCAAGGAACTGTTCTCATCTTAAGTCACTGTTTGAGATAAGCATAGGTGATAACAGTGGGAACCCAGATGTCTTGCTCAGATCAAACAGCTGAAAGTTAGATGAGGTGAATCACACTCATAATACCTCTGCAACGTGGCTATAGTCTCAGTGTCTGTAATGGAGCTAGTAGCACTTTGCTCATTACCATCATGATAGCATTTAAGTAGGTGGACACTAGTCCTGAGGTGGAAAACAGCTGTAAAGGACTCAAGAGTATTTCAGAGGAAAGGAACAGGGCAGCAGATTTCAGCTGGTGCTGAAGATTTATTCATAGTAACAATGACAGTTTAGGAAATAGGTCTTTTAAGTTTGACCTGGACGTATGCCCAGGATCATCCTTTTTGCATTCCTAGTGTGATTTGAGGCAGTTTTCTTTCATGAATACATTTAGGATTGTGTGTGTTTATACATATCTGAGGTGCTAAAAAGTTTCTGCATTATGTTTTTATCAAGATTTAAATGAATTCTTTACTGTTTTATTAGCTCTCATGCAGCCTAGATTGTTCCCCTAGCAATTTTCCGTGAGGAATTTAACAGGGATGTCCCTTTTCCCTTTAAGAAATAATAATCATCAGAAAGACAAAGATTGATTTGCAGTCTTTAAATCCAGCTATACGCACTAAATATTTCCCATGTTGCAATGTATCAAATTGCCATTTAGTAAATAAACACCACCAAAGATAGCTGTAAAGTTGTCATAGTCCTTGATCTCCTTCAGCTGTGATTTTTGCCCCAAACTCTCTTCCATTCAGGGAATCACTTAGAAAGAAACAAGCTGAAAAGGCAGCATCCATTAGTGAGAAGGAAAAGGATGAAGGACTTCAAGATAGTGAGGAAAGTTCTGGAGTGAAGAGTTCCCTTCCTAAAACAGAAGAAGAAGCAGTTGTTATTGTTCAGAGCCATTACAGAGGCTACAGAGTCCGTAAAAAAATAAAGGAACAGCACAAAAAAATAGCAGAGGAAGAATTATCTGCTGTGGAATTCCTTGAAGCACAACTGCAGCCAGCTCAAAATGATTCACTGGAAGAAACAGCAAACGAGGAGACTCAAGATGAAGCTGATGCTGTTACTGACAGCAAGTGCTCTGGGTACCATGACACAGGGAAAGCTCAGGAGCTACAGAAAACACCTACTGAAGGAGAGGGAGCTGCTGTGAAGCAGAACCCTGTGGCAGACCATGCTGGTGAAGATAAGGAACAGGCCTCTTTGGACCAGATATCCGTCAAACCTTCTGTCAAACTCACAGCTGAACTTAGTCCTCAGAAAGAGCAAGATATTCAAGACACACACAAGGCAGATGGGCAAAATCAAGAATCTGCTGTGGTCCGGCCCACAACTGACAGGGGTGTTGAAAGAAACCACCTGAAACAGGAAGCAATGATGCCTACAGGATGTAAAGGAATTATAAGAAGAGAGTCACGGAGAGGCTCATGGAAGCAAGGGGAGGCACAAAAACAAAGTTCAGAAGATAAAGAGAAGGCAGCAGTGGTTATTCAGAGCAGTTACCGGGGTTACAGAAGGAGGGGGCAACTCAGAAAAGAAGGGAAACTACCTTGCAAAAGTCAAGAGGAAGCTACAAAGGAGCCAGGAGGAGCACTACACAATCAAAATAATGACCCCCAAACAGCAAAAGTCAGGGAAAACACCGGTACAGAGGCTGAAGACTCTAAGGTACTGAAGGGGGACTCAGAGAAAGAGGCTTGTGATTTGGCAGCCTTTTCACGGCAGGTAAGAAGCTTGTAAGCTACATATGTTGGGTGTAATAATCTGAGCACTGGAAAACCACAAGTTATTTTACTGGCTTCAGTGGTACCAAGGTTTTACCCTCTGAACTAAGATCAAGATTTTTGTAATGACTATTCTGTAAAAATGCATATTTGGGGCTGCAAGAGAAAAAATACCCATTTCAGGAAGGAGGGAAAAACAAAATTAAAGAATTAGCAAAAAAAGTTATGTTAGTTTTATCCTGGTTTCTGTTAAATGTAGAAGCTTTGCCTTTGTTTGTTGATGAGTATTTACCAGGCAAGGCCCTTAAATTCAGTAAACTTGTGAAATGTCTCTGTAAATGAAATTAAAAGTTGCTGTGTCAACGTCAGAGACTCAGACGTGCAGAGAAGGATGCCTACAGCTGTAGAAGCTATTTTGCATCAGCAAGGCCATATCTGCTTACATATGCTACAGTGTGGATCTTCCCATGTGTGTTGTTTAATTTTTTATTTTTTTATTAATTCTTATTTATTAATCCCCCCCCCTTAAAGGAGGTTGGGGAGTTAAATGTGGTAGGGATCTACCCAGCAGTAGGTAGAGCAGTACATTGAAAATTCATTCTCTAGTCCACTATTTTACCTTTGATCACTTTGGAACATGTATATTTATTTATATAATAATGTAAAACCATGTGTTATTTTTTTCAGATATCAAAATTATCTGAAGACTACTTAGCATTGCAGCAAAAATTGAATGAAATGATATTGTCACATCAGCTGAGACCTGTGATGCTGTCCAAAGATAAGCAAGCTAGTGGCCAACTTTCTTCTCATGTTTGTCAGTCAGGTAATGATGAATATTATTGTTAGCAGAATTTTCATTTGTAAACAGGACTGACACAAATTGACTCCTGTTTATAAAGGCATGTGAACTGGCAGATGAGTTTGGCTTCTTATATAACTGAAGCTGTACCTTTTTGTACTAAAGCCCATATCAGTGCATATCTGGAATATAGTTTCCAGAGAACTATACAAGCCTGTTTGGGATTTATATAGTTCCTATTTTTCTTGGTATTTTGTTTCAGTGCTGCTTAAGATTAGTAGATGAATCATTGGGAGATGTAGACATAGATTCTCTAGCAATAATTTTACCAGATAAAATTTCCACATTGGCTCTTTTGTTGCTTATCTTAACAATAGCACACACAGTTGTGGGTCTGTCTTAAAAGCAAAATAACTTTTAGGTGCTATGTCAAATAGCTTACCAAAGTTAGTCACACACATGCTGAGTAAAGCTTTAGCTATCCACAAGCACAACTGAAGCTATCAAAACTTGTAACTCCTACCCATGTTGGTGTGTATATCCTTAAAATTGCAAGTAAAGTTTTATTAATAATTGGAATCCATTTAACTCACAAACTTAAGAGGTCTTTACCTCTGAAAATACACTCCAAAGTTATTTATATTGCAGCTAACATGGGCAAGGGCGGGTTCCAAAATGCAAGCTCACGTGGAGCAGGTTAGGTGGCAAGTGGGGAGGAGTACTGGGAAAATAAAGGTGGAAGACATGGGATACACGGCATGCAGATCATGAAGACCTGTCTCTCATGGAAAGGTCCACAAAGAGCTGATCTGAGCTGCTCAAGCCTCTTCAGTCAGAACAGATGTTAACAGAGGATTTCCTCAGCCTGTGTCTTGGGTCACAGATGTGGGGGAAAATGAAGGCAAATGTGGCAAATGACTGGGTGGGTCACCATTTCTGCAGGAGGGCTTGTGGGAAGGGAAGGTCTGTGCTTGGCTTTGTACAGCTGGTATCAGATCCAGGAATGTCCCTTGCTGTCCAGAGCTAACTGTGCTATTTCCACTGTATCATTGTGGATTTTGTTGTCCTCTATGCCAAACCTTTTTTCTGTTCCCATGGCTGCATTGAAGAGATCCTAAAAGTGCTTCACCCTTAATTTGCAGTCCTCTCAAATGGGCAAGCTCCTAAAATGATAGCTGGATGTTTAGAAAAGCTAAACCTCCAAGTGTAAACTGGCTGTTGGTAAATAATCTATGTAGTTCAATCTGTTTCCAGGACCAAAGTCTGCAAGAGAAAACAAATGTGACATGGAAAACTAAATGCCATGATCTTTCTTGAAAGACAGAGCAATGTTTGTGATTGTCATTAATGGATTTGTGCTGAGTTCTCTATTAAATATTGCTGGTTTTTGCCAAGACAAACCTCAGAAATTAAAAATGCATGCTTTGGAAGATAGCTCACGATTCTTTACATCTTTTGCTAGAGAAGAGATATAGATAGAGGGGAAGGGAATACACAGATCCCTGCTTTATCAGTTAAAGATCTCATTACTTACACAAGTGAACCAGGTGAGAAACATACCAGTATGTTCATGCTGTGTGCAAAATGGAGCAGAGTCTGCCCTTCACATCGCTATAAATTTAAGCAGCTCTACAGGAGGCAAAAGATGCCAAGGTTTGCCACTGGTGTGTGCAACCCTGCTTAAATTGGTGACCAGTCAGCCACTTCCCTTTATCTCTGAAAATGTCCTGCTGCTTTAAGCCTCTGTAGTGTCATAATATAGCAGTTTTCCAATGGTGAAGTGCATGAAAGTGCTGCTTTGTATCCTTTTGAATACTGACATGGAAAATGTCGTGCATTTCTTTGATCCAAGTCAAAATGCTTTTTAAGACAACACTGAAACAGTTGTTGAGTTGCGTAGGAACCAGGTCTTTGGCCTTATTTCCTTTTATTTATTAATTTTTTTTATTAACAAGTGTTGTGTGTTCTTAACAAAAGGAGGATTTATTTTCTTTGTTTTCTGACAAATGTCTGTATGTGTTATGTGACAGCACTTGGATTTTTTTTGTGCATCAGGCAAAACCAGTTAGGAAATTCTGGTAAAGTGTAAGCCTATACTTTTTTCCTCTTCATACCTACAAACATTCAATGTTTGCTATTTTGAATAATTGCCTTTTAGGAAAAAAATAATACTAGCCATAGCAATCATAACTTTAAAGCAACATCAAAAAGAGAGTCCTTCATGCTCATATTAACAGAGATCAAAATATACTTTGTAATCAAGGCCACCTCTTTTCAAGAGAAATGATTTTTCAAAATAAATACTGTGGACACATGCTTTTGGTTTTGATTGAACTGCTGCAAGTTTGCATGTAGACAAGGTGAGCGCAGAGCTCAGGAGGAGTTGCTTTTTTCGAGGCCGAATGGATTTAAAATGAATTAGTGGCTGCTATTTGACTAAGCAGCAATGACTGCACTCACTACAGGGAAATGTGCCATGAAAGCACAGACCAGCCGAAGCTGTCCTACCAGCCCTTAAACACTGTAAAGCATAAGCTGGCACCTTCTATCTCAAACCAAACTAGCCCTTCTAGCCTGTTTACTGCTGTCCAGCTAGTCACTTAGTGAATGCTCTGCTCCAGTGAGCCAAACCTCCCCAAACCCACTCCTCTTACAGTTCTTGACAGAGCTCTTGTTCTTGATTTTTCTGTAGCCATCTCCTCCTTGATACAAGAGGCATTTTTATACTTAGAGCTCGTCTGGCTCCTCAGCCCTTCTTGCCTAGCTGCTCTGAGCTGGGCAGCCGTAGGTTGTGTTTGCTGTGGTGATTGTTGCTGATGAGCCAAGTACCTCATACAACACATGTGGCTACTTAATGATAAATGTAATGAAGGTGACTTTTGCCAGACACTGAACCTTAAAAAAGCATGAAGAGGCAGTCAGATGGGTTCTAGTTAAGCTCTGTGTTCTGTCAGCCTTCCTGACCATGATGTAAAGTTTTCTTCTCTGTGACACACTGGGTTTGACAGTGGGTGCCAGGGCTCAGCTGCTCACCTAGGGTATGGAGTGATGGCAGCAGGGACCTGAGCCTTGATTTCTTGCATCCCCCTCAGCCATATTTATAACTGTTAACCAGTCCACTGAAAGACCTTTCTTGGTGTGGAATGCTAACTTTCTCTTTCTACATTTGAACATAATTCTCAAGTCAGGAAAACTGTTTCCTTTCCAGCTGTGACCAGCACACAGGATATCGATGTAAGAGCATAGACTGCGGTGATTTCCCAGCTCGCCTGTGTGCTGGTTGGAGCCTAAGCATTACAGAGCTCAAACACAAAGCTGCGTTGTCTTAAGTAAATGTTTAGTATAGCAAATATGCTCTAACTAGGTGTAGAGGATATTTAAGTAAAAATATACTTGTGTTCAGTTCATTTAGGTTGTACTGTCTACAACACAGGACTTACCGGTATTCTGGACATTGTGCTCTCTTCCTGTATGTAATGCACTAATATAACTACGTAAGACAAAGACTTGAGGCGATGTACTTCAGACTGTCGTGTTAAAGTGAAGCAGGTAGATGTGGTGAGTGATCCCCTGGCTGTTAAACAGGGAGTAGCCATCCAGACATCTTGCCTACATTTTGTTACAGTAAAATTTATACACACACATTTACAGAAGGATATGCTTTTATTGCAGGGTTCTATCTAGGGCTACCTTTGCTGCCCTACCCTTTTGAAGGCAGGGACTGTTGAGCTTTAGCTGCTCTTCAAATCATATAGTATTTACCTATTTGTAATTACTTTAGTCATTTACATTTATTTATGCTTCTTCCTCAGCTTCACTAGTTTTATATGTCATTTTACAGCTATAATACATGAATCATTCCTGTCTAGCATACAGCTATAAAAGATACTTGTCTGCCTTCATCTGTGGGTAGGTGGCCGTTGTTCAGTTTGAGAACTTACTGGCTCCTCTGATAAAAATATTTGATTATGTTGTGACCCACATAAGAGGAGGAACTGTGGGACAGCTGTAGGGCATACTGTGACAAATGTTCAGATCTTCAAAGCTGTTTATTTTAATAAAAATGCAAAGCCTGCAGTTTAAAGAACATAAGAGCAAAAAGGTTAAATGAATCTTAAATCCACAAGGTGAAGTTGTTCTTAAGTGAATTTATCTGTATTTATAAAAATGCATAAAGCAAAGCTGCACAAGGTTCCTGGAATAAACAATATTCCCTGTGGCTCCATTTTCTGAGTAGGTTATATTTGCTTGCTAAATGCTTTCACCTAAAGGTAATGGCTGCATCCTAGGACTGCACCTTTGGACTGCTAGGGAGCCTTGGGTTACTGTGGTGTCAGAATAGAAGCACAAATGGCAGCTGTCACACTTTTTTTTTTCCTTTTTTTTTTTCCTTTTAGGTCAAAACCTAAAATGAAAAGAATTTGATCATTATGAGAGCAATTTTTTTTTTTTTTTTCCAGATGAATAATGGTGCCTATCCTTTAAGTATTAAAAGACATTTCAAGTACAAAAATCTCAGGAATAGAATTTTCTATTTAGATTGAAATTCACGTGGTACAAGGAACTCTGGTGCAGCTGAGGACCTCTTCAGCTACATGGAGCAGTGAGACAGGCAGGGTTTTTATTGAGGATTGCTCTTGCTGTAGGCTGCTGCAGTACTGTTTATGGGGATTCATGGGCAACCTGTGAAGCACTGGGTGAGCAGAGCTATAGTTACTGGCTAGTCTTTCTTCTTTGCAAGTGAGTGGCCAGACGGGGAGCACTGAGGCACGGGACTGAAGAAAAGCAGGGTAGTCAAGTGCTTCTGCTGTCTGGTTGTTCTCAGGTACTGCAGTGGCCCTCTGGACACTGCACAGCCAGAACATACAAGATCTGTGTTGGGAATTGGTCAGATCCATAGCAGAGCATAAGACTAGGGAGCTCACAGAATTAGAGTGCAGCTGTCCTTAAACCTCCTCTCTTAAAGAGCAATAATCCCAGGTCACCAGACTCTCAGAAATGAGAGTATTAGTGTTAGCTAGAGACTAAAACTGCTTGCCTCAGTGGGGCTGGCGGGACATAGGGGCAAGAGATCAAATACTCTTAACTCCTGTAGTATACAATTGGAAAGTTCTCAGTCTCTTGCAATTCCTAGTTCTGGGTCTGCGTCAGAATAATCCCTGTTTTTTCCTAGATTGAGAAGAATTTGCACCCATCAAGCATTATTTACAAATCTGGCTGTGGTAAACATCCCTTGAATAAACAATGCCTAAAAATTACTAACAAGACTGTTAAAGAGTCAAGAGACTCTTTAAAGAGACTGTTAAAAAGTGCAAATCCCAACCCTGAGTAATTGCATTCTCACTGTGTACAGTTAGGACAGTAAAAAGGTATGCACTTAACTGTTGTAAGCAGTAGTAGCTGTTCACTTCTCATTATTAAGCCCTGGAATTCCAGTTCTGGTTACTTCTAAGGTGCTCTACAAACCCCATACAATTACTGCTTTTATTCTTGTTTTTCTTCCTGCTTTGTTCTGAGAATGCCTTTATAATTCTATACCCATAGATGTGGAACGACACCGAGTTAAACATGTAACATTTCACTTAAATGACCTGAAGACGAGTTTATCTGTTTCTCCAGATGGCCTAATATATAGAGAGACCTTTCATCACTTAGATGCTTATCACAGCTGTAACCACCGTACTTCCCCAGTCTCCAATATAAGATTAGTTGTAAGTCATATGCTAATTTACATTAGCATCCTTAACTGTTGATTCCTCAAGATTGTTGTCTTCCAGGCTTATCATTGTGTGTTAGAATGTGCTGACACAGTTTAACCTAAAGGGCTGTTGATACTGACTTATCTTTATTCAAGCATTTCTTGCTCATACTTGAATTTTCAAGCACATGCAGCTTTCCACAGTTTCCATAGTTTGTGGTGGTGTTCAGAATACACATACATTAAATGAGCTGGTCCAAATTTTCATTGTCCTTTTTCTTTTTTTTCCTTTTTTTTTTTTTTTTAGTGTATTTGGAGCTTTCAGTGAGGATTGAGTTTGAAAGTAGTAATACCTTGTTGCTGAATACTGTAGAGTCAGAGTATGCAGGCAATTTAGGTAGGAACTTTTAGGTAGTGTTAAACAGGCTAGCTGAAATACTGCTAGGAGTAAGGAATTTTCCTTAGATTTGCTAAACCTTCTTTCATGTTACCTGACATCCAGATTCACATGCCTTCACTGACCTTTACCTCAGCAATTGACTCATTCTTCTGGAAAATTAAACTTTCAATCATCATTTGATCAAATGTGTGTTTGGACAGTCTGCTTCAGATCTGGGCAGGAGAGAGATTTCACTTCCTGGGCCTGGGTTGCATTCACTGTCATGGCTGACATTCACTGTTGAGCTTCAAAAGCAGAGAAGCCAGGTCATGAGAGCAAAACCTCTTTCTTTTGATTGAGTACTGACTGCGTGTACTTGGGAAGTTTGAGGAAAATCCTTCCTTTCCACTTATTCAGCCAGTCTTCCTCATGGTAAAACCTTTAAAAAAGAATGTCTGTGTGGCATCAAATGGTTTTGTTTCCAATTTGTCCTATGTGTTGCTTCTAAGGCCCGTGAATGTGTTGCAGAACTGACAGCATCTGTTCAGGTAGATAGAGCCACAGGATGTGGGCTGGCTGCAGAGCCAGGAGTCTCGGCATAGTCCTTCAGTCCAGCTCCTTGGATGTGCTAATGACTGACTGGGACATAACCTTAAGCAAGTCTTGGTGTGTCTTGCCTTGGGCGTGTCATTTACCCTGCTAGTAGGAGAGGGCTGATAGTGCCAACCTGACTTTCCCAAGTGGTGTGACAGCTACCGTTGTGAATGGTTTTCCTAGCAATGTTGTAACATATATGTTGAAATGTTTGTTTGAAAGCATCAGTTTTCTTTTTACATAGAAAGAAAATGGTCAGATCTTGCTGCAGATACATGAAGTCTTAGGGAAAAATAGGCTAAAAAATATTTTCCTATGGAAAAACTGGCCTTCAGTAAAAATCTTTGCTTTGTCATGGACTCTAGAAGCAACATACTCAGACTATTAATAAGTGAATTATTTTACTTCTCCTTTCTGCTTCATTGCCTACTGCAGAAAGGCATAGGCCATCTGGAAAACAAGCACATCAAACTCACCATTTATCAGGCTTGGGTGTTTAATTTGCCTTCTACTTTTAACTCTACTAAGTAAATGATTTCTGGAGTTATCAGCAACTAATAAAAAAGCAAACTTTACTTTCTGCAGTGCGTTATCCAATACGAGCAACTACCACATCAGCTTTATTTCAGTAGCAATGAACACGCGCTTCTAAGTACAGAAGGAAATCACAGGGTCAGTTTATGGTAAGACAAAGCAGGCTAAACTCATCAAATTACAGTGCAAGTACAAAATAGTTTGGAGGCAAAACTCAGAATTGCACTTTCATCCCTTGGTGTAATTGTAAAAAGGAATGATGGAGGTCTGAGCTTAGGAGGCTGCCTGTCCCACTGTTGTATTTCTGTCCCTGCAGTTCTTTTGCATAGCTCAGACATATTTACAACGTACAAGCCAAGATGAAAAGCTTTTTTTTTTTGTTACTGAAACACTTATTGTCAAAATGATGTTTTTTGAATGTAAGAGGAGTCGTCTTTGCGTAGCGCATACACAAGTAGTATACTAGTAATTTCAGTTGCAATAGTTGTAATCTGGAATATGATAATTCTTTATGTGTTTGACAGTGATGGATTAAATAATGCAACAGTATACATACTGTTGAATTCTTAGGGAACACTAAAAAATCTGTAGGTATTGTGAGAGCCTTTTCCTGGGGATTTTCCTAAAGCCCTCAACTTGGCTTCATTTTCTTTTTCCAGATTTTCATGTGGTAGTGAACTTTGGCAACATTTTGGAAAATGCTCTACAGACAAGGGTTAGGTTTTCTCTTCAACTACACTGAATTTTAAGGAGTTTGAGTTGGGTTTTTTTAAGTATTGTTTCCCATTTAGGCTCCTGTTGTGTTTACAAATAAAATTGGGAAGATATGCCTCTACTCTCTCAGAAATGGAAACTCAGATAACTCCAGGTGGCCCATTTGAAATGCAGCAGGGTAACAACACCCCAAATAAGAGCATAGTCGGGCCTGCTATAACTATTAAAATCAAATAATGTAATTTATGTTTAATAAGGCTTACTGAACTGAATTTATTGCATCTAAATTTCATTGTTTAACATAAATTATCTGTACCCTGGCTTAGAAAAACCACATTGTTCTCTTAAGTGCAAAATGTTAAAAGATACTTGTTCATTCATTACATAAGAAGCAGTCCACATTTCAGATAAGAAACTAAGACAATAAATTTAATCATTATCCAACAACAGTTTAAATTAACATTATTTGTGCTGGCTCCTCTGTATATCCATGACCTTTACAAGCCTTTATTTATCATACATAACAAAAAACTTAAACAGCTAATTTTGCAGAAGTCAACACTGATGTATCACTGATTGTTTCTCAGTTGAAATGATTGTGCTGCCTCCTTAATTAAAAAGATGTCTGATGTACACAGTAGTGTTTTTATTTTTATCATGTAAAAGGGTTTCTGATGGACATTAGAGAACAAACTATGGTCTTCCTTGTAAGACTCAATCACATGTAGTTAGCACATCTGGGTTATGGAGTTAAATTTGCTTTGTGTGAAAGAGGATTAGATCAGCAGAATGCACTTCAGTGCTAGAAGCTAGATCCTAATTCCACCCTTATGCTATAGAATCATAGAATCATTATGGTTGGAAAGGACCTGTGGGATCATCAAGTCCAACCTTCATCCTAACATCTCTCTATCCACTAGATCATAGCCTCAAGTGCTACGTTTACTCATTTCTTAAACACTTCCAGGGATGGTGACTCTACCACCTCCCTGGGAAGGCTGTTCCATTGCCCAACCACTCTCTCAGTAAAGAGTTTCTTCCTAGTATCTAATCTAAACCTCCCCTCACGCAACTTGAGGCCATTTCCTCTCATTTAATCATTAGTAATTTGAGAGGAGAGACCAACACCAGCCTCACTACAACCTCCTTTTAGGTAGTTACAGAGAGCAATAAGGTCTCCTCTTCTCTAGACTAAACAATCCCAGTTCTTCTTTCATAACGCATGTTTTCCAGACCCCTCATTCATTTATGAGTAAGGAGATGAGATTTTTTTTTTCATAGACTGTCCTCTGAGTACTTCTCTGATGGGACAAAGGCAATATAAAACCTCACTGGATAATGCAACATACCTGGACACGTGGTTCAATATGCCTAGACCTTGCACAGTGACTTCACTCACCACCCTGTATGTGTCCTTGTGAACCATCTCAGTGATTGGTATTCTGATGCCATGCAGCCCCCTCCTCCTCCATCATGAAAGAATTGCTGTAGCCCCTATTAACTTTTCCTATAGCTGAAACTAAATGTAAGGTCATTGTGATCACTATGCTGTACACTTTTTGTCCCTCAACCCCCCCAGAGTCAGTTCTGTGGTCTCCAAGAACTATTAAGCATAACTATTAAGGTAACCCTGCATTCTGTGTTGGCTCTGTGATAAACAGCCTGTGAACCCTTAGCACTGCCCAAAACAATTGCTCTCTTGAGTTATGGCAAGCAGTAAAAGTGGCTATGTGGATTTTCTACTTTATTTTTTTCTATCTTTAGTGAACTTCTCTCCTGTTTTTGTAAAAGCCTCCCATACTGTGAAGAAATAAGTATTGCTGTCTTCTGCTTTTTCACAGCTGCAGCCAAAGTAGAAGACTCTCGCCCAATGCAGAGACCTCCAAGGAGGCCACGGAAGCCCAAGACATTAAATAATCCAGAAGACTCCACCTACTACACTCTAATACATGTGAGTTTAGCAAGCTTTTGTGGACTAAAACTGCCCCATAATTCCCACCTAAGCTTTCTTTCTAATTACCCAATTTCCTATAGTATTTTCTAATGCCACATAAAAGCTGTGCCCTGCTGAAAGAAGGCAGGACACAAACTCCATATTTCAACCTAGACTTGAAAGTAAGCTTCAGAGTTACCCTGAAGAGGCACCTAGGTCAGGCCAATTCTTACTTTTGTACTTAAACATACGTAAATTCATTATATGCGTAAGCAGCATTTGCTCTTTCAATACCCAGATTAAGTGCCTAGTGCCTGTAGTTTCTTTGTAAGTCATGGGAGAGAAACAGGTTTGTTTGGAGAGCTATTTTGGTTGTCTAAATTAGTGCTTGATCTTGCAGAGAGAGCAAATATTAAAATAGGCTGTATTAGTATGCACACTGTAACTTCCTTTACAAATGTGTCAGAGTGTGATTATGAAGGAATTGGCAAATACCAACGGCTCAGGAGACTAATGGATTTGAGTGTCTCTATATATAGCCTTTGGTCCAAGTTCAACTACCAAGGGCTGTGTTCCACTCCTGACTTCAGTGCCCTTAAAAAGGAGGGGGGAAGCAAGAAAGTAAGCAGAAAGAGAGAAAATATAAAAGCAGCTCAGGAAGCAGATCCAACAAAAAAAGCAATTAAACTCATTTGCTCGAGGTGCCTGTATCTTAGTGACCTATTTTAACAGCCGGTGAGAGCCCATCTAATAAACTAACCGTGGCAATTGCTTTTCCTTTCAACAGAAGGTGTCACCAGGGCCTTTAGGGAGTGTTGTGGCTGGCATACCAAAAAAAGACAAATACGCCTATGTTTTATTATGGGGGCTTTGACATAACACAGCTTTGGAACAGTGTTATTCTGAAAAGAAATTATATTCTTAAAAATAAATTGGCATGTAAGAATAAGGTTTGTTTTGTGAAAGCAAGATTGGTAAGATAAAGGACTGAAATGAAAGGCAGTGAATTCTGCATTAACAAATTTCTGAGGAGCAGGTTAATTCTGAAGTAAATGCCTGTTTAGGAAAGCAGGGACTATGCAGTCATGAACAGAGTCTTTTCTGAAAGCTAATTTGTTACGTGGCCAGCTCTACATCAGAAAACAGCCATCACATCAGTGCAAACAAAAACTACAGTAATGCAGGGGAATTGTCAAACTGTTTTTTAAACAGCAATTTTTCAAGGTATCAATATTATCTTCCATTAGTTGTATTTTCCAAAAAGGTGTGAAAAAGCAAAGCCTGGGTTCCTTACCTTAAGTTCACTAGCAAGATAAAGGTTCAGCATAAATATCTATACACTGAAGCTTAGAGAGGAGACCTGCTAGTTCTTAAATTCCTAGCCCCTGGGTATGTCACTGAGCTCAAACTTGAGAATCTTGAGGGTAGTCAGCTTTCCCAGCTATCATGGATTTTCTACCTTACTAAAAATCTGTGTGACCTGCAGGCATTCACAGAGGATTATGAAGCACAGGTCACCTGAAAGTGGAGGCACACATATAAGTGTATTTAAAAATGAAAGTTCTCTATCTTTTGCAAACCTGGATATTTCTGTCGTGTTACAGCTGTCAATTAGTCACCTTCCATTCTCACTCATCTTGCAATATCAAATGAGCTAAAGATGTACACAGGTACAAATGAAGCCTGACAACAGCCCATTGTTCACAGAAGGCACTAAAAATGTATGTGGGGGTATATTTCTTTAAATCAGCCTATCATTTTGAAATTGTCTTCTCCATTTGCCTGCATGCTGAAGTCCGTCACGATTTCTGATTCTCAGTAACTTTACAGTCACTAATTCTAATTAGTTTTCACTCATTTCAAAAAGCACAATTAAGACCAAAATTAAGATTGTCTGCACTTTAAAATACTGCTTTTGAAGTGTGCTGTGTTAGATGCTGCAACATAGAATTGTTTTGGCTGTAGGGCCAGAAATCTACTGGAGATAAGAAATTATTCACGTTCCCTATGAATCTTCTCTCCTTTGTCGTTCTAGATGGTTTGTATCCTAAAGGTGCTTTTGCCACATAGTATCCTGCTTTTTAAATCAGCCCCTTGTCCATTTTGTTCCACTAAAACCTGTGACATGACTGCACTGGCATTAATGAGAATAGGATTGTGCCTGTTCCCACTGCGTTGCCTCTATTCGTGGAAATTCTCGTGGCATCACAGTAAATTTGCCTTAGTGAGATAATGTTGTCAGCTTCATTAAAACAGCTATGCATATTAGAAAGTTTTAGATCTCCTTTCTTGTTCTGATGGCTATTACTTTAGCTTTTAGTTGCAGTATGGCAACTGAAATTTGGGAGTTAGGTGCTAATCCCATTCTTGGTCTCAAAGATTCTGAAAAGAGATTTTTCTGAGGCACTTGGCTCAGCAAATTAGACTCTGTGTATTTTCTTTTAACAAAAAACAAAACAAAACAAACAAAAAAAAATTACACCACTTTCCTATCTAACATACTGATGAAATGTATCTTTCCTTTTAGTATTTTTTAATTACTTTGTATTTTCTTAGAAGTCAATACAAGATGAAAAACGGAAACCAAGAAAAGAAAGGTAATTTTTTTTCATTATCCCACTTTTAGTATTCTAGAAATAGTTCTAGAAGTAGAAGCTGTACTTCAACCAGGAGACAAAAGCATTTTTAAAGAAGCGTAGTAATTCATTGATTCATGGGAAGGACATTATATACAAAGTTAAAATGTGCAATTTTCAATGACAAATTCCATTACAGAATTCAGTCATTCATTTTTGCTACAACATGGCCCTTTACCATGGCAACATAAGCATAATAATAAGTTAAGGTCCACATCAAAGATAGTTCTGACACAGAAAATAATTGAAGGTGCTTAAAATTCCAGTCAAAGCAAATGAGCAACCAGTTCTTTTTTGATAGCAAATGCTAAAGACTGTTAAAATTCCTCCCTAAAAATATATGGCTGTTTGGAAATAGATCATAAAGAAACCAAAGCAGTAATTATTAATAACAGATAAAGAAGAGTAGCCCTTGGAATTTCAACTAAAGTCTTTTCTTTATAGTGTCACTAACCTATTTTGATGGATCTCTTCAGAAATAAAGAAAGAATAGACATATATTCTGTCTTCTGTATCTTAGATCCTGATGTGTGCTGTAGACATGGTTCACAACTCCTGATATACATCACAGAAACACAAATAAAATAAACCTATTCTTAAGCATTTTTGCTGCTCCCCTGTGACATTGCTATGGTACCACAGCATGCGTGCTGTGGTTCCCTGGTCATAGATGCAAGATGAATGGGCTCTTAGCACTGTCCTTGGCTGAGGTTGCAGAATATAAACTCAGTATCTCAAATATATATCTTAAAGGAAGTTACATGACATTACATGCACGTAATACGTGCTCACAGCATCTAGCTTCATTCAACCACAGTTTAAACTTCACTTGATTATGCCACTGCTTAATTCTCGTTATGACCATGTTGCCTGTGTCTGGTCTGTTACAGCTCTTCTTCTGATATTTAGATACTGCAAAAATTTCACACCTACTGTTGCCTCCTGTTTAGCCAAAAGAAAAAATAAAGTCCCGATCTAGTGTTTTCTCTCATTTGGCATCATTAAGTTTCACTCATCTTAAATCTAGTTAAGCAGTTCTGTGACTGCAACTTCTTTCATGTGCTGACTCTGTATTAGCAGAACATAGCAACTGAAATCAAGGAGTTATTTCTGTGATAATTGAATTCTGAACTTCTTTTTTTCAGGTTGCTTTTGGGATATTATTTTTTTCCCCTAGCCATTCTAAAATGGATGTTGGAGTTGGTTTTTTTCTGTATGTATGATACCCTGGATAGCATTCATCCAACGAAATAAGAAACATTTGCATTATTGACACTGACATTTGCTTTAGACTCTCTTCTTGTACTCAAAAGAAAAAAAAAAATAGTCATCTTCAGGAAAATTATTCATCTCTTCCTCAAAAAGATAGCTAAAATAGGTCAGGTGAATTACACCATAAAACTGCTTCTCCATTGATTATAATGGCCCAAACAATTTGCGTCATGCGTATGCTTTATGAACATATAAAAGTATCTAGCATTTCAAAATTCTCAATATCTGCATCATACAGCAGTGACATTTCAGAGACTGATTTCTTGTGCTTATGTATATGTTTTCCTTGCATCCTCAACACATTAAACACAACTAATAATGATACTGGTTTGCCTTGGTTTTGAATGTTGAATGTAATATTGAAAAGTGAAACTGTTAACTCTGTTATGTATTTATTGACAGTCTGAGCAAAGTGCTGGATTTAGATATCTACTATCATGAAATTTCATCTACTGATTCCACCCCAAAGGACAGCAGTTCTACCACAAGAAGGAAGAGATACCCAATTGAGCGCAGGACTTCAATTTTAAGAGCTACTGAGCGGTAATTAGTACAAAATAATAGGGGAAAAAATGTTATGTATCCTTGTTGAAATATTAAAAATATTCATAAAAAGAAAGATATGCTTTCAAATCAGACATAAATATTTTTTTTTTTTCATGGAATATTGCCAAATCGATTTGTAAAATGTAGAGCTGAAAATTTCCCATCTTTATGCAGCAGGGACGAGTGCTAATGTGATTGATGTTCAGCCTACCTGCTAGTTTTTGGCTTCTTAAAAGTCAGGTGAGATGGACATCCCGCTGTAAATCCCTGCTCTAAAATCACATTAAACTAAAGCAGAACCTAAAAACTGTATTTCTGATCAGTTAAGTTATAAATAGGGTGGATGTGCGGAGAACTCTCTGCCTGCTTTCTGCAGATAAGACACCAGCCTGACTGCCTCCTTTTCCTGCTGTCCTGTAGCAGCATGTGTGTTTATAGCCTGTGCTGGACCCCACCGTGGTGATCAGCCAGGAGAAAAAGCCTAAAGGCAGGGTTTGCTCGACCTTTTCTCTTCCCACAGAGACTTCATAGAGGGTGACCTCTGCTGGGCTAAGGAAATTCACATTCTCACTCTCACCAATGCACCCACACATTGCACACGCAAACATATTTATATATCTTGATATATTCCTGTTTATGTCTTCATATTGGTAAGAAAAACTTGGACAATATCCAGGTCAAAGGCTTAAAGGAAACACTAAGCCCATGATGATTGCTGAATTTGAAAATGTATCCATGCGAGCAGAGAAAATGTTTGTAGAATGTTTTATGCCCTTTACATATTTCATTTTTGGCATTTTTTTTTTCCAGGTAGGATCTAAATTAGTTTTAGGAAGATGTTGTGAAAATGCAGTATTAAAAACAGTAATATCAAGGAATTACTGTATAGTTTACATCCCCTAGAAGCTGTTGCATTTCTGGCGTGATTAATTACACCAAATCTGTCACCCTGAGGTCTGGTTTAGATGAATGAGAATTTTGCTTCTGAGTTTACTAAAAGGAATTTCTTATCTTTTTTTTTTTTTCTCCTGTATGCTGTTCTGTTTGCTTCCTAATTAGCCACAATGAAGGGGGGGAAAAAAAAAATCTGTGTAAATTTTAAATTTACACTTACCTTTGAGGGCAGATGAATGCAATTAATAAACATTTCTGCACTTCAGTATCTCTCAGATGGGGTCACCTGGATCTGAAGACTAGACAGTCAAGTGACTATATGGAAGTGAAGCAATGAGTGGTTTTTATCTGGCAGCTTACCTTTGATGCTGGTGTAGGACAAGTGGTGAGGTACATCTTTAGTGTAGAACACTACAGATTTTTGTCATTCTCTCAGAGTAATATACTTCTGAAATAACTGAGATTTATTTTTAACCTTGCTCCATGGTAACACCTGGTGCCAGGTCACCAGTCCAGCCTCTCAGACCTGGCTTCCAAAGTACATCTTGCCATCTGAAAGAAAAATATAAAATAATAATAATAAAAAAAAAGATGGACACTTAAAAGTGAGCTCCACAGGCAGGTTAAAAACAGAGCAAACAAATTTACCAACTGAAAAATCTGGTTCAGTAACCGTCAGGCAAACGCTACTGCGAAGTACTCCTGTGTTCTCAGCATTTTTATGTCCTTCTATTATTTACCCTTTGTGGAAGAACATGCTGTTCTTCAGTGTTCGTCTGCTTTTAGGCAGACGTGTTTGTTCCGAGGTGCCTGCTTTATGCAGCACAAGGAAGAGGCCTAGCAAAAGTCAGTTGATTTTTTTCTTTTTTTTCTTTTTTTCTTTTTTCTTTTTTTTTTCTTTCTCCTTTTCTTTTTTCTTTTTTTTTTTTTTTTTTTCCCCCTGAGGGTGGAGGTTAAGCAGTCGATTGGGAGTGTTTGCCAAGGTAAATGTTTTGACTCTAATTTATAAAACACTTCTGTGCTTAATCTTTAGGTCGAGGATTGCAGAAAGACCCCTGGAAGAGAGTAAAACCGAAGATAATCCCTATGACTACAGACGACTGCTGCGGAAGACCTCACAGCGCCGGCGCCTTATCCAGCAGTTCTAGCTGCTGCTGCTGTTCCTGCTGCCATTTGGCTTTTATTAGCATAATCTTTTTTATCATTTTATACCATGTGCTTCTTTTTTTTTTTTTTTATTTAATCTCC